>BGNK01001793.1:0-42147 GCA_003297005.1 Symbiodinium sp. clade A Y106
AACAAATAAAGACAAAGTTTGCCAAATACGAACATAAATAAGGTTTTGGGCCCTTTACATATAAGCCCTGTTGATCTAATCCCTGTTGTTCTGGTTCGGCGCAAACGGTTAAGGAAAAACTCAGATCGAATGGATATAGACACAAGAACTCTCATCTAACCCCCTGGTCATAACCTTGCTTCATCGAGGACTAACCACTCGCTGGAGAATTGCGCCGGGAACGCAACCAGGGAGCCTAATATAGGGGGCCTGAATAATTAGAATAGGGTTCTGCGGCCCGGTATACTATAATGATAATAAGGAACCCACCCCAAAAATAGTATAGGAATTTTAAGGAACCCCCGAAAATAGTATAGGTAATTTTAAGGCCCCTATACTACAAAACATGAGAGCAAGCCTTGACCAAAACATCAACCTTTGGTTGGCAAGAGTTTGGGCCGCCAAAGGCTGGAGGAAGAAACCGTTAATATAGGGGCCTTAATAAGTAGAATAGGGTTTTGGGGTATATTATACCATAGTTATAATGAGGAACCCCCCAAAATAGTATAAGAAATTATTCAGGCCCCTATAGTAGTGTGGCTGCCGGCTGCCCTCCTCTGTGCTGCTGCCACAACGAAACGTGGACGTGCTGCTCTTGTCGCTGCGAGTACTAGACTTTTTTGTGCTTGGCATACTGGCGTGAGGAGAATGTATTGAACCATATGGGAGGCTGCTGCGTCAAGGTCAGATAGGAGTTGCCGAACATTAGGGGTACCTCATTTCGGGGTCCTTATCAAGAAAAGTAACCTTACGGTGTAGCGTCCAGGGTGTCAAGTTCAGCACGTGCATGGACGAGGCAGCAACTCGTAACACGAACGACTGACAACCAACCAGTCGTGCTCAAGGGCTGCACTCTAACTCTAACCTCAACCCTTCTGAGCACCATAGCCAGACCCTCAACTGTGCCGGAACACAGGCCCACAGCGTTCGGCTCTTCCACAGGAGCAGAGAGCTTGAACTGTCAGGATCGAAGGCTACAAGGCCCTAACGAAGAATCCGACGACCCAAAAGCTCGATGTGACCCTGCCATGAAGACGCAGGAAAGATCACAGGCCACTGCAGCAGCCTGACAAACTTTGCAGCCTCGAAGATCCTATCTAGCCCTGCAAGAAATCTGTAGCGATTCGATGAAAGCCAAAACAGGGTCAAATAGTGAGTCAAATCCGTCAAAATTTTTCTACCACCCTCAACCACCCTGCGAAGTCCCAAGAACGACCTGAAGTTCTTGTTGTCGGGCGTCTGGATCTAGGCAACTTGGGTCTGCTTGAGCTTGTGGCGGAGGAATGTCTCAGGGCTGTAGATCGATAGCCGATAGTATTAGTACTAGTATTATTTTTCCTATATGGTATCCTTTGGGTCTGGGGCCAAGTCAGGTCGGGGGAGCCGGCGAAGTCTAATTCGGCTGGGGAACACGAGCTGGGTGGCTTGCGGCTTTGTAATGCAGCATGTTGAGGGGGCTCTGTTCAAGGTCCGGAAGGCAACTTCAGTCTACTTTGGCAAACCACGGCCAAAGATTCAGAGATCGTGGCCTCAGGAGCTTGTTGCATCAAAAGCCCTTTCCGAAACCACTGACATTCGCCTATTCATCACAGCCAGGAACCTTTCCTCCAAAGTCCATGGCGTCCCACAGACTTTTACAGTGTTTTGCTCTGTCAGTTGCATATGCTTCATGACATCGCATTGAAGGAAAGTCACTGGACCATAAATACGAAACCCTTCTTCTGACTTCTGGAACCCTGGCAGGGGGCTCCCATACCTGAACCCTAGACATTAAAAGAAAACCCCAAACAGTTTTCACGTGAACCCTCCGCGCCTACATCCTCAAAGCCGCAAGTTTCTGTCACAGTCATACTTCGACCCTCATCCCCAACCCCGGCTCAGGCTTGAGGGCCCATCCTCAAGAGATTTGAGAAATGCCTGCAGCTCGAGGCCTCAGGGACCGGGAAGCTGAGCCAAAGACAGGGATGTAACATCCATCCTCGGTGTCGATGACCATTCGCCTGCCGCGGGTTTCGGACCACTGGGGTTTCAGGCTAATGGGGCTTGAGGTTTCGTCTCTCAGTCCCGCATTCGTCACAAGCTGACCTCATCGTGCTAGCCCCGCAGAGTCTGGCAAAACAAACACCAGAAGTAACGGGCAATGAGGATGAAGGGAAGGAGTGCGCTCCGGAGGCCAGCGTGCTCTCCTAGCACGTTCACTCCACTCCGCCTCTGATCTCAAGGACAAGTTCAAGGCAATGATTACAAGGATGACAATCTGCTACATCACATAGGCAGAGGGAGAACTATTTCAAAACGAAGATCACCTCATCAACTAAACGGCTAAAGCTACAGAGCGCCTGGCGAACAACAATTTCAGCAGCCCTGTGAATTCCGTCTGCATTCAGTTTGTTTGAAGAGTCGCTGCAAGGAATTCCGGACCCAAGATTGGGGGAGGTCGAGCCTACGTCGTTCGTGCACATGCCAACTAAATTCATCCCATGCCGACCGCTCTTCCTCTGTACCAGTCAGTGACATTTTTCACCCATACGCACCTGGGAGTCTGAAGATGTTGCATCCTGTCCTGCTGGGAATGGAACCTCATGCAGACAGGTCCGAAAGGCATAATTTGCTGAATCTAGGTCTAAAGCTGTATATAAGGATCTTCTGTCCTCAACTAGGAGCTCAAATCGGTCGAGGGGTCTAAGCATACCTGCATCCAGGTGGCACCGACAAGAAACCTGTACACCCTAGACCCTCCATCTACCCTCTATTAGACCCTAAATGCCCATTATTTGGGGCCATATAATCATATACCCCTATTTGAGGGCACAAGGAGGGTCCTGGACTTCTTCGCTTATGGAAGGATGGCCTTGGAGGACTCGCAGGAAGGAGTTCGCATGGACCCAGTGCAGCACTCGCTCTTGGCATCTTCACGGCACAGTTGGCACTGCTCACCACCACAGCCGCGGCACTTGCTGTCAAAGCAGTTGGTAACAGCTTCCTCCTTGGAGTCTTTGCACATCTGCGGCGGATCAACCGAGTGGTAGTGCTCGTCACAGCAGCTGGCAATCTTCTGAACATCTTGGTTGCACAGCTGGCACTGCTCGCCACTGCAACCCTGGCAGGCAGCAGCCACGCAGCTTTTGGCGTCTTGCTCCCAGGCGCATTGGAGGCTCTCAGCGCCGTACAAGCCATCGCAAGGGTTCTTGGGTTCCAGGTCTTCCTTGGCATCCTTGCACATCTGCGGCGGATCTACCGAGTGCCAATGATCCTGGCAGCAGGCGTCAATCATCTGCGCGTCTTCGCGGCACAGTTGGCATTGCTCACCCCCACAGCCGCGGCAGCTGGTCTCCAGGCAGCTCTTCACATCCTCTTCCCAGGCGCACTGGAGGCTTTCAGCCCCGTACAAGCCCGCGCAAGGAGTTGTGGGCTGGGCCTTGCACGTGTCGATCTGCGAAGTTACCGATTCCAGCCCCTGCTGGGAGCAGCAGGTCTCGATGTGGCTGGCATCTTCACGGCACAGCTGACACTGCTCGCCACCACAGCCACGGCAGAGGTTGTCCATGCAGGATGACACGCAAGCAGACACGGTGTTTACGTCTTCGCGGCAAAGCTGACATTGCTCTCCACCGCACCCACGGCACTTGCTTTCGATGCAATCCTTCACGGACTCTGCCGAAGCCAATGCCAGCACCAAGCTGAGCACAAGAGCACGAGCCATGGCAAAGAACAGGCTGATGAGATCTCTGCAAAGCTGCTGGTTGGTTCCAAAAATCTTTGAGCCAAAAAGGTGTTGTGCATTTCAGGTGCAAGACAGTTTTTTTGTTGAGAGGGGGGGTTCATGTTTGGGGTTTGGGGCAGCTCCACAGCTCGAGTCGAGGGGCCCGCACGGAACATCATATTTTCAGGGCATTGAAAAGCCTCAATTTCCGTAAGGTCTCAGGAACAAGAACCACATTGCAATAGTTTCAGGGCTTCAGATACCACGTGCAGGGCGTAAGTGTGTATGGGGGTTGAGGGGTTTAGGGTCTGTCGACTGCTCGGGTTGTAGCATGTGAGGGGAAGACGGAGGCCGAACGCATGGAGGTTGAATGAAGTCTTCACTTGATAACCGACGGATAAGAAAAAGTAAGGTAAACCTGGCAGAGCACAAGGTGGACAAGGTGGCCTGAGGAAATTGGACCTCTTGAGCTTTCTGCTTCGGGAAAGAAGCACGTATTAAAGGTCACAGTGCAGAATCATGCGGAATCCCTCTTTACCAGATAGCCGACACTTTAGAGATTGGACCAAAACATACCAGAACCCTGCCTCTTCTCCAGCGCCGACTTTTCGCTCACTTCGGCCTGCAAAGAATGCTGGTCTGTCTGCAGAAAAAGATTCCGGACCGCCACTTCCAAAGTCTGAAAACCAAGGCCTATAGCAGCAAAACACTGGAATCTTAAACCAGAAGCACACCTCATACTCACTGGGTCCTGAACCCGAAGTTCGTGAGAAATTGCACCGGAGATCAACACCAAGAAACTCTAAAACCGACAAGCCAAAACGCTGCAACCCGGGACTTTGACCACTTCATCCACCCTTAAAAGACTCCTGGACGTGCAGATGTAGGGATTCATCCTTGGCCAAAAGGTGGACCAAACGCGAAACAACAAAGCATACAACACACATGCATGTGAATGCATTATGTATGTATCCTCGCGCTCTCTCTCTCTCTCTTTGCGTCATGGTGTGCTTAAAACGTCCCATACCGGCTCTGGGATGACCGCACTAATTACCGCAGGACTGCACGCCTCCTTGTGCCATGGGTTTGGCAACATCCGATTCATGGCTGGGCAGTCCGATGGAATATCCTATCCTGAATCGCAGAGCTCGAAGCGTCGACTTGCAGGAAACTCATGTGCAGCTACTTAGCCGGCTTATCCTAGCCGGATGACCTGCGTAGAAGTGTGGCAGAAGCCAAAGCCGTTGAACAAGACTACATGAAACAGCATGCTCGGATGGCTGCGCATTTGCTGCAACACCCCTACACCCCTGCAGCGAGGGGTTGCTTGGGCCCGCAGGCTGAGCTCGAATGCCATGAACTTCGCTCTGTCGGAACAAAGCTTTTGCTTGAGTCGGGTGAAGGAGCTCTTTCTGAATTTAAGCGGAATCGGAAGCCAAACGCTACCTGCCACTGCTCTCAACTGCCCGCACCACTCGCGGGCAGCAGCAGTGTATTCCATGGGAAGTCGTGCCATTTTTTCCACGCGCGAAGCTTCAATCAATGGTCGACCATCTGGAGAACCACTGTCTCTGAGTGAAATCTCAAGCCGGAGTCGAGTTCAAGCTTGCCGACCCTCAGACCAGCCGCCAAAAATCCCTGCGGTGGGATTCTGGGCAGCCAGTAGTCTTTCGTTCGCGGCATGCCCCAGGTGATGGACGACACCACCGGCAAAGCTTAAGGCTTTGGGGCTTGGCGTTTATTGGGGTTTACGAAAACTCTGAATAATCACGAGAAAAAACTAATGCTAATTTCCACCAGACTAATAATGATAACAGCCACCAGACTAATAATGATAACAGCCATAATAACAATAACAATATTAGTAGAAATAGTAAGTGGTAACAGCAATACTAATAGTAATAGTCATAGGGGAATAGCAATAGCAAAACCAAATAAAACCATAGTGGTAACGAGAATCATTGAAATCATAGTAATCAAACAATAATTACAATAGTAACATTACCAATAACAAAAAAGTAGTAGCAATAATAATAATACTACCAATAACTACTGTATAAGAGTAGACAAACTACTGTATAACAGTAGACAATAATAAGAACAATAATTTTAAAAACAGTAACAACAATAATGACAATAAGAATAAAAATGATGAAAGCTCTGAATCGAATCTGAGCTCCAAACCCACGGGAAAAAGCAGCTCCAGCGCTCAGAGAGGCAGTTTGGAGGCATCGAAGTCCTCGCCCAGCCCTGGCAGATCTAGCCGGGAGACTTAGGGGCTGAGTACCCTGGTTTAGGGTTCAGGGGGTTAGGGTTTAGGAGTTCAGCGGTTCGGGTTTAGGGGTTCAGGGGTTCAGGTGTTTAGGGTTCAGGGGTTAGGGTTTAGGGGTTCAGGGGTTTAGGGGTTAGGGGTTTAGGGGTTTAGGGTTCAGGGGTTTAGGGGTTTAGGGTTTAGGGCTTAGGGGTTGCGGCGCTCACACTCGGACAATCCAGGAGAGGCATATGGTTCTCAGTCTGCCAAAGTGAGACATTACTAAGGGAATTGTCAGGATCAAAGCAACAATGAGTCTTATCAACGCATAAAAGATCTGTGTATGCTTGGACGTCTTCCCTTCCAGGGTCCTACACTCACGGTAAAACACAGCGAATGCATGACTAGTAAAACCCTGGGGAGTGTTGTGTTGCAGATCACTTTCGGGTTTAGGACAGGATAAAAGCTAAGGTGTTCGAGTAGGATAAGAGGTATAAGTAAAAGAAAAAATCAGCCGCCAGGGATGGCAGATAGGTAGAGCATGTGATCTGTTGGGGGACTTCCCAAAAGAGGTCCCTTAAAAGTTAGGTCATCAAGACCATAGCTTGTCCAGCCATATTAAGCTGGCCAAATTTTCATATCTAAGCCGGCTTGGTGAAGCAGCACTCCCCACGCACTCCATTAATCAATAAACCCTCATGACTCATATTCATAAACATAAAGATCAACCAACTAAGACCACGAGAGCTAGGGGGAACAGAATTCGATAAAGCTGCCGATCTTCATGCAATCTCATTATGAATTAGTCCACCAGTCAGTCACCCACATGCAGAGAGTGATAGCAAGGATATCTGCTTCCGCCAAAATATCAAAGCTCGCCAGGGGCCAAACGTCCTTCACTCATGCAGTGATTTTATTTTAGTCTAGCAGTCTAGCACAGACCACCACGGGGGACCTTCTCGATCATGACTTCTCCACATGCAGGTTCATTAGCTTGATCAATTCCACACCATGCAAGCATACTTTGCATTCAGAAGTTCAAACCTCCTGTCACATGCGAACAAATTCCAGGTATCAATCGCGATCATGCACAGCACTGCCATGCCGCAGTATAGGTTCCATATTATTGCACCACCACTTGCAATATAAATTCCACATGCAAATGAGAGTCCCCGGTAGTAAGGCACTGCTGTTGTTCTTCACGGTCACGCACTGCCTCACCCCTTGCTATCTGAATTCCATGCGCTGGCACCACTTGTCGCACAAGTTGTACACGCAGGTCTGGTTTCCCAGCATGGAATTGGTCAAAGGAAGTGCAAGTTGACGGTCGACCGCCAGGTTGTGGGCGCAGGTTCATGTAATACAGGCTAACCAGCCCATCGCCTCCATGCGTTCCTTCCGTGCAGTCATCGTTATGCCGGCGTCGATGATATCCATCACCCTTGCATGAATTCTTTGCAGATAATTCAGATCCCATTTGCAGCCAAGGGTTTTGTCACAGATTTGCCAGTTTCCAAGAGCGGCGCAGCATTGGCATCCATCAGCGGCAGGTCACGCGGGTTAAGGGAGTAAAGCAATGGTCTGGAATTAGGGGGATGGACATCAAACCCTAAGCGGTACAAACCAATCGGGGACACGTAACCACATGGAAAACCTTATCGGAGCTCAAGCTGGGAAGAGGATGGGTCTAGGTGATAGGTGTGTTGCACACCGTTCACCGCCTCTCGCTCTTGACAATCCTGTGTCTTTGCAGACTCAGTATCATGAATGCTGACAACCGAGCAAACACCTTCTACAGCCATGCAACGATCTACCACACAATTGCTAGTTTCCATATCTTGCGAGTCGAGGCTGTCCACACTCATGCACCCTACCATATTGTGATTAAGCAACCCGGCTTTCCACACCCCACTACTACGTTTGGGCACGAAAGGAAGTCTCGATTGTTCAGGCTGGCCGGGACCTACAGGGTTCTGAAAGTAATATTCAGCGTCAAGACTAGTGGGGGTGGGTACACCGAGCGCCTCTAGTCTTTCTTCTAGTTCTGGTGCAATAGAGATCGACCCCATAAGGGTGTAAGCAACCAACACCACCCTCCTGCCCTGCCAGGGCTCAGTACAATGCAGAAAACGTTTGCCAATGAAGAACAGGGGTCGATCTCTTGGGATCTCACACACTGTGCCGGAGATTTTGGACCCTAGGTACATTTTATGCGAAGAACCCGTGCGTAGGGGACTCGATCCAAAGTTGACCATCACTGAAGTCCGTGAGACGGACAATGCCCTGTGGGTAGTGAGAGTTTCTGAGGTCCTTGTGAATACCCTTACCGGCACAGACCCGAATTACTATGGAGCTATATTTATGTTGGGTGGCTATCTTAGCCAGGAAGGCAGTAATTTGATTTGACAACACAACATCATACACGGGGCCGTAGCGCAGGACAGCTTCGTAAGGTCACGGGGGTTGAGCCCTAGATGAAGAACCTGCCCCTCGCCTTCCAATGTCTTAAGACGCTGTGGTACTTTGTCAAATCCATGTAAGATGGATGGACGTAAGTACTCAACTTCATCACTGACGTGAGACATGTTGAGGCTTGCTCTACTGCAGCAACGTCCAGTCTGTTTGTGTGGCAATCGATCTCGAAGAAGGACCATAAGCTTAAGGGTTTAGGGGTTTAGGGTTTAGGGGTTTAGGGTTCAGGGGTTTAGGGTTTAGGGCTTAGGGTTTCTGAGTAGCCTAGCCCAAAACAAGCTTAACCTTTTCAATTTTGGTAGGGTCATATAAACCCCGAAGGTTAAAGATTACCTACTGTACTGTGCTACTAAGGAGGAACCTCACAAATCATCGAACAAAGAACCTCCAAAGCTCCAACGTCCGAAGCTTCAGCATCCCCGCCCCTCACACTTACCGATCGCGAAGCTCTTCAGTTCTTTCAAACCTCGAAGGCCACAGAACATACACTCACCCAAGAAAGCTTGGAATTCTGAAGAGATATACAAGCCTAACGGCAAAAACGTTAAATTTTATTACACAAAGAATTGAAAGACGGGTATGGGTTTATGGGTATATGGTGTCCAGAAAAGGGTTAGAATCGTTAGATATTTCGACCGTTCTTCTAATCTACTAGTCCACGGAGCCAGGACAGTCTGCGGCCGGCACTCTGCGTACAAGTCTGGAAGTCAGGTTTTGAAGGGTTTTAGATTCCCAGGTCCAGGAATTTTAGCATTACTTTTTGGGACGTTGTGGTGAGGTCTTATACGGTTTTTAGGCTGACAATGTAAAACGACAGTCACTACACTATAGGCACTACACAAAAACCCTAGCGCTCCATTCTCTGAAATCCCAGAACCACTGTGAACATGACCAAAATCCGAAAATACCCCTACAACTCCAAGCTTTAATCTAGGTTCATAGAGCTGTGAGAAAAGTGCCAGAGCTCATAGCCCGACGATAACACGAGCCCGCACGGCCCAAACACAACTACAAAAAAACAATGTCCTAAAGCCCCAAACTTCTGTCGAGGTTTCAGGGTGTGTGCGTTCAGAGGTTTCGGATTTTTATGCTTCAGGATTGAGTGTCTTAGGGGTATGTACAGGTGTGAGCGGCTTTAGTCTTCAGGACTACCTATCACACTCTAAACCTCGGTAAATCTCCACATAAAAAGCTATAAAGTGGAGAAAGCGCAGCCAGTAGCGCGGGCACCGAGCGTCTTCAATTTCTGGGTAGCCACCTCGTGATGGCTCTTTAAGATGCTCGCACTTTTGGTGGGATTATGATATCGAGAATGATAGGGCCTGAAATAGGGTCTGTTAAATAGCATACTCCAGGGTGTATTCAAGAACTTTGATAGGGTCTTCTGCTTCGAGTTTTTGGTGTAGCGACTTGTACCCTTAGCTTGTGGTTTCAGGTGTTTGGGTTTAGGATGTCTAACTTAAACCAGATTGTAGAAATCCTTCTAAAACTTGAGGGATACTTGCCTCAAGGGTCATGGGCGAGAAGATTTTAATAGCGTCCTGTCAGAGATTTTTCCCACATCCTGAGTTCAGCAACCTTTTTCACAGGAGGAGTAGCGCAGATATGTTACATGCAGGCCCCTGACATGTCTTTCTTTATCCAAGGCATGCTACTTCCCAGAGAAGCCCAGATCAACCCCCAAGGCACCCGATAAAACTAAACCCCAAGAGGCCCCAAAGTAGTTCCTTTTTGGGATTACCTTATAGAATTCCAAATATGAACCCCAAAAAGGAACTACTTTGGGGCCTATGGGTAAACCCTAAGAGGCCCGATGATGGTCCTTTTGCTCCATGGCCACGTGGCATCCGCTGCCGCGCTGCCACAGTTCAAGAAAATGAACAGGTCACGTGGGGCGTATGTAGGGATACCGCTTTCACCTGTTTACTTTGTTTTTGGGGGGTCTTCAACTACACATGATCCTGAAACTTGGGTTTGGGATGGGCTTCATATCATCAGAACCCACAAGAAGAGTGACACTGCCACAACATCGGTTCTCAAACCAGCCGAATAACACCTCCATGATAACGAGGATACAAATGTAATATTCACAAAACGAAACAATCGCTAAGAACCCTAAACCCTAAAGCCCAAAACCGCTAAGAACATGATCATAATCCGCAGGAGACCCAAACCCCTAATCGCTGATTGAACCCTCACAATGACCTCCAAGAAACCGTATAGGAACCATTGGGACCTCATTCCGAACCCTTCAGGGAACCCCCAAAGCCCTATAAAACCGATATTACATTTCGAACTGTTCAGGGCACTATAAGACCTGAAACCCTAAACCCTATACCCCTAAATCCTAAACCCTAAAAGGCTGCCGTTCCTTGAAGTTTTGGTAAGTCTGAGGCTCCCGCCCAGGCTCCGGTGGCCATAGCCACTGCCGGAGGTCGCCCCTTTATCCAGGCGTGAAGGAAACCTATCGGTCTGCTTTAAGGTGCGGGGTATGGTTCAAGCTCAAGGGCTACTACAATACAGGAGTATGGTTTAGGAGTTTCGACCCTCGCACTCGCACAGGGCAGGCAAGGCTTCACGTCTGAATAAGGTTTAGGATAGGGCAGGGTTTAAGCTTGCCTTAGTGTTACCATGAGTATGGCATGTATGACTTATGAGTTGTGTACCAAAGTTTAGGGTGTGGGGTTTAGGGTTCCTGTAAGAGGCGTGATCTAGGGCTGCGAGGGCTTCAGGCTTCGGAAGTTTGAGGTTTTAGGGTGGGTTTAGGGCTTTGGGTTTAGGGTTTAGGGCCGTTTAGGGCTTTGGGATGTTCATAGTCTTAGGAAGCTCGGCAGCTGTTCAACCCCAAACCCCCAAACCTGCCAAGCAGCCAAACGTGCACACTAAACCTTGGGATGCACTGCATGGGTGCGTTGAGGAGTGAGGAGGGTCTAGGCAAGTTCGGTACATTGCTCCGTGTACTTCGAAGTAACAATTAATAATTAAACAGAAATAGTGGCACCGACAACGGAGAACAACCACCGTCTGAGACCTCGCCTGAGGCACCTGGTTGTCGGTAACCTACGTACTTTGCTAACCGCATCAGTGCTAGAGCCTTGCTACCTCAACGTGCCATCTAGGCAAAGCTATCCCCCACAGGCGCAGTAAGTGGCGAAAGTCCAGTTCTCTGTACCCTGCAAGCACAGGTAGGCAGACGGCTGCAAGCAGGAGGCCATTTGTCTTCACAAGGCATGCGTCAGCTAAAGGCCATCAGGATGCTCATAGGGTCACTGCACAGAATGAGGGGCTGAAGACTTCTGGATATTGACATTGTAAGCTTCAGGGACCAGGTTGGGTCGAATTCCGGTCGACAGGTTTGGCACTCTGCCTTTGGACTTGCCAGCATCTGGACCGCCTGCCCAGGAAGCACTGCCTAAGCACCGGCACAGGCATCTCGTTACATGAGATCGATTTCAGTCGGAGATACAGACCTGCTCATACAACCATACAGAACCACACAACCACGGCGCTTTCAAGCTGAGGTAACTTCCCTGCAGTAGTTGTACCTGGTGCGCTGTTAACACGAATAGCTTTTAACAGCCATGCTGATGCTGCTTGCCCAAGCTGAAATGCCTAATTACAATGTTACTCCGAAGCTGCATGCCCAGGGAACCCGACCACCCCACTCCACCATCTACCCCTCAAGTCCTCAATGCTGGAAACTCGGAGTTCAAACTCCTAACACCCCTACACAACCACTCTTGCTCGAAGCAACAAGCCAAGGCCTCGCGCATTACCCAACTTGCCAACCAGGCCGTCTACGATAAAGATTTATGCGCCTTAGGGTTCAGGCGTTGGTTTTTGAAGCTCAAGTCAATTGACCAGGTCTTCTGACTAATTACTGGATTTTGCTGTTGATTATTGGAGACAGCACACAGTATATCGGCTTCATGGTGTTAGACTTCTGCCGGCCCAAGGCAGCTAAAGCAGGCATCCAAGGGCATGCTTTGCGGCATTCACAGGCACATGCGTCGACCTGGTCGACTCCATCGATGGCTCGGTATCCATAAGGTCGAATCGACCCCCCAAAGGCGTGACCTCGAACCAAACCCTACGTACGCACTGAACCCTGTCGCTTGAATCACGCGACTTGTTGCGAACTTGGCTTTGAGCCGATCCACTATTTCTGGTCCTGTTTCGGGAACTGTATTGGCCTAATTCCGGTCGAGTAGCTTATTTGGGAATGATCGAGAACAAGGCCTGCTAGTTGTTGAACCGCAATAGAAAGACTCTCTTGCCCCCCAAAGAGTGGGATAGACTACCCCGAAGAAGGAGACCGTACATTCCTCCGAGGCCCCATATAGTTTCCAGGTGGTGTAACTAACCCCTGCAAAATCGATTTTGGGCAAGAACACCCTCGCCCCGGAGCAACGAGGGCGAAGGGAATGATGCAAAGAACAAGTTTTTCTTCATCACCCACCTAGAATTCTGCAACCTTTAATAGGGGACCTAAACTGCATAACCGTCGACAGAGTTCTGCTTGTTTGAACACCTCGAAATGAAATGGCACGAGTAGATACGGAACAGGGTTCGGGCTGTCGCAATGATACATACATACATACATACGTACATACACAGATATAGATATAGATATGGATACAGATATAGATGCAGATGTGGATATAGATACGTACGACGATTCCTACAAATAGAGGGATCATTCCGGAAACATTGTGTCTTACTTTGGGCTTATGGCTTATGATCCTCAAAGAGGTCTGGGGTCTCAAGTTTGGGGACTCAATTCCATCTAACGGAGCTGACTGTCGTGGGGCTCTCTGACTTTGCAGCCGCCTCAAAGCAGCTGAGTGCACAGGCGTGGAAGATACCACACGCTTAAAGGGCTTTGGGTTCTGAGGTGTAGGTTAAGGTTAATCCATCCTCAAGCTTCATGGAGCCATTCCCTCAGTTGCTGACTGACTTGCCCATCTCCGATCATCTGCAAATCAAAACATGTATACATACATCCATAGGACCATAAGACACTGGAAGGGGCCATTCTGCATTCACGAATTTAATGCATGTTCAACAGATGTGTTCATATCTACTTATACCTATGTGTATGCATTTCTGCGATGCTGTCCCCATGTACGAGATTTCAGCTCTTGTGCAAAAAGCGCTTGGTGCATTTCCGAAAAATTGCAAGCTTGAACCGTGAAAATGTCCAAAACGCTGAACTTTCGAATGCTTCAGAGTACGTCTTCTTCAGGTCTTTAAACGCTGCAAGCCTACAGCACCCATTCAAATTCTCTTCTAGAATCTTTCACAGCCTTCAGCACCAAATGCCACGGCCCCACAAGCACCGATGATCTCCAGTCGTGCCAAGGAATTGAACAGTCTGTACGTGGGGCTTTAGAGTCATGGGGGTTGAGATACTGGAGTCTGGGGAATTCGCGCTCGATAGGCGTAGGGTTCCGGGATTTTATTTAGGGTTAACGAGGGGTGTAGTCCAAAGAGCCCATGACTGAGCAGCAAGCAAGCTGAAAGACAAGATTGCTAGGCTAGACGAAACCTCATAGCCTTAAACCTTCAGCCGAAAGTTAAAAGGACACTGGGTTACACCGTAGTGTTCCTAGAATCTTCATCAAAGGAATATTTATACTTCATAAACTCTTAGCAACCCCAAAGCCCTCAGCCTAAATTGCTAGACGACTTACGCGGTCAAAACGCGAGTAAACCAGGTCTCCGCCCATGGGGGTCGAGGACGTCAGGGCTTTATGGTTTCTGGTTTGAAGTCCGATCCCGGCGCAGCCGCAACATCAGGAACCAGAACACCTGAAAACAAACCTCAAAAAGCCTGAACCTTTTGCCCCACATCCAACTATTTCAAGCATATGAGAATGAGCGGATTTAAGGGTGTCCAGGTTGTAAACACTAAACCCTGACAGCTGGATGGCGGTGGAGGGCTTTCTGGCTGCCTTGTTTGACGCAGGCGGCAACCCCTTAGCTCTGGCATCTGGGCAGGTTTCAAGGACACACAAAACTAGCGGTCATTCTCGGGACTTCGACATACCAACGAAGGTAATGATGCTGGCCACCGGCAGCATTTCTTGATTCTTCGTAGAGCCAATCAGCACCACTAATTCTAATGACAGCTCTGTGAGCAATAAGTAAGTAGTAGAGTTGTGAATGCAATGGCATACGTTATGCGAGCAGCTCTATTTCTGGGATGTACGGAACTAGTCCTATCAACATCGATAGAGGTTGAAAACATGGGTGTTTTACAGCTAGGGTGTGGCCACAGTCGACTGCCATGATTAAAACATGGTTTTGGGGCATAGTATCGCAAAACATAAGGGGATCGCATTATTAATTACCCGACCTCTTTTTTGTATGGCCTCTGAGGGCTGACGAAGGCAGGGTCAGGTTTCGGTGCGTTGAAAATAATTATGAGTGCAGCCCTAGGCCAAGCCCCAGAGCCCCAGCTACTCAGCCGTAGTGCAATTACTGCAGGGACTGGGTGAGTCTTCAAAGCTCAACTTGCCCAGATGCCAGGCGAGTATAAAACAACTACGTATCATAGGCTCCCTAACTCACCCTCCCCTTACTCCTCCTTGCTTGATGCATCTGGCCGTCGGCAGAGTAAGGGGTCGAGTCAGTCAGAGTATAAACAATACGTAAAAGAGTTTGCACTGCCGACGAGCAAAGCTTTGCTCAGAGAGGGGCTTGCATTCTGACAAAAGGCGCTCTCTTCTGTAGTTGCAGGCGAGATAGGAGTGTGAGGGTTTCGGTATATGGGGCATGTGCATGATGTGTATAAAATATGAACATATGTATGTATACATAACTGGTTTGTTCATTTGTTCGCTTGAATCCAATGCAAGCACCTGCACAGCAAAACCTCGAAGCTCACGAACATGTCAGCAGCACTGTGCGAACTGGTCATGCAAACAATCACAGGCAAGGGAACAACGCGGCTCCAAGACAGATTGAAGGGCACACCACACGGCATTTCTTCGCAGATCGAAAGAATAGGCCAGTCATGCAGGCAGAACAGCACATGGCCGGGCAGAAGGTACCAAAACACCGTATCGATGTCAATCGCTGAGAACCTGTTTCTCGTCCTGCGCCCTTGCCCACCTGACTTGCCATTCAGTCGAGATGCGAGAGATGCACTGAATGCAGTCTTGGCCCGTTCTGGCACTGCCATTAGAATGGCACAATCTCTTTGGCTTCCGCACATGTACCGCAAGGTTCACACGCGTCTCCTGGATGCCGCATCTAGGGGCAAGCGTTGAAGGTCACTTTTTAACCGAGACATCGTTTAAGAACAGAGTCCCGAAGCAAACAGCGACAGTGCTTCCGACCCAAATTGAAGTGTTACCTTCACCTACAAGCCGGCAATGCCTGTGCTTTTTGCTGGTCAAGAACCGCTTACTAAAATTGCGGCGAAAAAGTCATAGCATTCTCCATGTTCCTGTGATTTTGGCAGGACCTGTCTACCAACACTCTTAAGCTTCTAATCCAGTGGATTGACAAGCAGCTTCAGGAGCTCTGGCGGCACCGCGGCATGCAGAAGCGCTATGGTGCCATACTAAGATGCTGCACGCGGGCTTCGAGGCCCTAACTCTAAGTGGGCGCTGGTTCCCCTCATGATCGCCTCTTGAGCCTTCTGACCCCTATAGGCCCAACAACTGAGTACTCGGAGGGACAGAGACATCCGTGTTTGACATCTTTAGGCTATGGGACTGTGTCCGACAGACTGGCCACAGATCTTTGACACTGCGTCTAACTTGGTCCTTAGCTTTCAGGTGCAGGGTTCAAGGCCATGCCCTTTGCTGCATCTGGGTGCACATGCAGCCGAGAGCCCCCCCTTTTCGGGCGTCCACAGTTCTTCGAAGCTTCTCCCAGCGTGACCGAGCAAGCGAAGAGTTAGAGAACGCGGTTCTGATCGGATACCTAGGCTCCTCGACGAGAATTCACTGCCTCCCGCCACAAGTCATTTTGCATTTATGCTGTATTTACACTGAAACGGACAAACAAACACAAAGAGAAGGAGAGCCAAGCACGCTGACTGGCTGACTGAGACATGCACATGCACACCCACGCAGGAGGCACTGACAACCAGACTCACATGCGCGTGTGCGCGGGCTCATATCCACATCAACACGCCTAGACTCCGACACTCGCAATTTGATTCGTAGACCCTGTCTCATCGCGTAACTATGATATCGTATGGGTCATCTATATCCTACCGTGACTGCAACCATCTGTGTGCGGCGGTGTAAGGCTTCAATGTCTGCAGGACTCAGGCAAAAAGCGGACAGCAAGGGTAGTACAGGCCTGCGTTAAGACTGTATGCAATCTGCTGGCTCAAGTGTCTTGGCGCCAAGAACTTTTCGAGCCCCCACCATGAAGATCAAGTTTGAGTAGGCAAGCAACGATTAGTTCTTATCCTGCATGAAGGGCTTGAGGAGCGGAGAAGCGACACTACAAAGAACAGCGTGTTGCCGTTCCTGGACGGGAGTCGGGAAGGCGCCGTGGCTGCTGTCAACAGAATCTCAAATTTGCGGCCGGCTATATTATATAAATTATATAGGTCGTTCTCTAAAGAAGGGTTCCTTTTAGGGTCCTTTTTATAAGGAACTACCCATATAGTTTTCCTGTGTACTTGGATCCTTCAAAGTACCAAGCCCTAAGCCGTCCAATCTTGTACCGAACTTGTTCGGAGTGTCTAGTGCTTGGTGAGCGTAGGGCCAAGGGCTTGAGCTGTAGGATACCCTCGGGAAACGGTCTAGGGCTCCAGAAGAGATCAGCATTCAGGCGTGTTACTAGCATGTTTTGATGAATCTTTGTGCTTGATTGTAGAGGTGCTTCATTGCCAGACTCTCATATACTTTGATCGGTTGTGGACACTATTTCCTCAGTTTTTGTACACGTTCCGGGGGGTTTGACTCGAACCTTATACCTACATGAAGCCCTAACCCGCGGGAGGTTTTGCACCGATGAGCTGAGGCCATAGGGCGGGTTGATGGCTCTTGGGATAAGGAGAACTTGCTAAGCTGATGCTCTTGTTTGCACTGTAGCAAGCCCCCGCATTTACAGTAGGCATACGGTTTGTCTTCCTTTGCTAGGCCTCGTGCAAAGCTAGCACATCATGCCGTCCAGAGCCACGTCTGGTTAATGTGGGGCCTTAACAATTATGAGAATAGGGTTTCTTCTAATTATCATTACTATCAGTATCATCATTATTATTGTCGTTACTGTGCCTAAGAGTGGAGCTCGGCTGCATCCGACGCGTCTCTGCACGTTTCTGACATTAGGCAGAGGCTCCAAAATCCCTGGATGAAGACTGTTCAGGGTTTAGGTTTAAGTAAAGGGATGTCGGGCGAAGATTTAAGGGCATGTGGTCCACAAACCAACCCGTAAGGGCGCATTTCATCGAAGGGCTGCATCCTGTGGGTTTCTAGGCTACATGAAGGAACCGAACCACATACGGCTTAGGCTCTAAGTTGCTAGGGTCCTTGATCCAGAGATTTTGGAGCTTCTTGATAGGCCCTGGAGCCATGCAATAAATTCAGCGACCACAGCGCAGTTGCCAGCAAAGCCCGATAATGGCAACAGTAGAGGGCGGCTGTCTCTCAGGATGGCGAAAGCCGACGCGGCAACCGTCTTAAAATTTGCCTTGAAGCGATGCATCGTTTCTCTAGTTACTGCGGTCTGGAGAAGCAGATTGTCTGCCTTGAGTTTGGATTGTTGGTTTACGGCCGCAGGCGTCTCACCATCAGCCCTTCTCGCTGTGGCAGGGGCCACAACAGCCAACTTGTTTCAAATCGCATGGTTGGCTCCTGCTCCTCCACACGCTGATCGTGCCCTTCAAACTTCAAGGATTTTGAATCAGTTCTCCCTACAGTTCGGGGGCTGGCGTCAATATCAGCCGGGAGGGGAGCTGTCGGGCTTGCATGTGGTCTTAAGATTCAGAGCTCAGCGTCCTTAAAACTGAGCCTCAAGGCATCTGCCTTCTCCACGTGGCCTGTCAGGCACATTAGGCGGAGATCTTTGAAGCAGTCCTGCTGTCATCGCAGCCGTTGTCGGCAAGGCCATCGGCCCATTTTGCGAGAAGCTTCCAAGCACGACTTGCAGCGGCGCACGCAGCACAACCCTATTGCGATTCACTCAAGACGGCAATGCCCCGATATTTCGCTGCTAAGTCCCTATAGTTCTCGGTCTGCAGCTGCTTCTCCTTGAGTTCTCAAGTCTGTCTGTGCGTGAAATCGTGAATCGTCTCATCCGCTTGGTGCTCCGTGTCGTTTCTAGGACGCTGCGGGATCAACTCCCTGGACCTAACATAGGGGCTTTAGTGACTAGAACTGGAACTATGGCTGCAAGGGGACAACATAGGGGCTTTAGAACTGGAACTATGGCTGCAAGGGGACTAAGACTATCAAGGGAACTTATTACAAATATTCATTCCGACCTCTATATATATATATATTGAACCCTATTATAAACCGAACAGCTCCTGGAAGTTTCTTGGAAGTGCGTGACTGTCTGTCGCTTGCCGCTTCCCTCGTCTCAGCATTGGACCATGGTGCACCTGGGCTGGCAATCACTCAATTATTATTAAGGCCCCTATATTATAAAACTCTATATTATAGATCCCGGGGCCACAATCATTAAAATAGGCTTCCGGTTGCTCTGAAGCCCGCGTAGGTCCTTCAATGCTTTTGTTTCGACACCCTGTGGGATCCCCAAAGGTGGAACTTTGCAAACAAGTTCCCGAACTGCCGGACGCCAAGCGTTGCAGCTCAAAGATCAATCCCGCAACCCCAAACCCGAAACCCTAAGCCCACACATGCAAGCCAAAGCTCCACACGACCTCTGGCGGGCTTTAATATTGTTGTGTCCGTTCGTGCGGATTCGAGTAGCCTTTTGAATGAGCGGATACGTCAGTCTGATGTTGGTCATGGAGCTAGGATATCAGTTGTGCATACGAAAACCCACACCCCTCGAGCCTCAGAAAAGCCCAAACCCCAAAAACCTGAACCCTCGGACTGCAGCGACCCATCTAAGTCAATATATGGGTAGTTGTCAAAATGAGGGTCCCTGTTTGGGTAGGTGCGGTACTATATTAGGGACCCAAAAAGGGACCATAATTTTGACAACCACCCACATCAGGGTTCCAAGTCAGGGTTCCACGATCAATAGCCTGAACAAGCCGCCAGAGTCACAGCCTTAAGCCCTCGCAGTCGCATCGTCATCGTATCACTGATATTAACCCTTATCGTCGGCCTCCAAGGCCCGCTTAAGCAACCCTTATGGACCTTACAGTACTCAGAACCCTAAACCCTAAACCCTGAACCTTACAGTACTCAGCTTTCACCCTTCTGAGTGAAAGACTTCGAGCCGAATGCAGCAGGGGCCTTGTCAAGAGCGCAGATTTCACACTGATAAAACATAATGTAAGATGACATAATGTATTATAGAATAACAGACTTCGCTTGATGATAACATAATGTAGTATGGAATAACATACTATGTTTCATCTGAGAGATGCAAAGCTCGGGTCCTTATGCTGAAGACCTCGGTCGCCGAAGGTCCATATATGGTTAACCATATATGCCTGCAATGCTTTTTGAAACTCCCACGCGCATCTGGTAAGCGTTATGGCTTGGGGTTGCTTCTCCCCTGCCTGGCTTTTTTGAGTGCTTACGAAGTCATGCTTGTGGATTAAACATCTCAGCAGAAACCCGAAACCCTAAACCCGACGGTGTCCCCTATGGCGAAGCTAATATTGGGTTTAGCAAAAGGGGGTTGAAGGGTATGTCGCCTTGACGCTCTGTTAACTGAAGTTTTACAGGGCTCGGGGTCGGATCTTTTAGCTTTAGAGCTGAGTACCCTGGCCCCACACAAGTTAACCTTTTGAATCATGGTAGGAATATATAAGCCCCAAAAGGTTAAAGGTTACCTACTCAGCTACTAAGTAGCGGTTTGCAGTCAAAGGAAGTCGACTGATCACAGGAACAGCCGCGCAGATGCACAATCATGACATATCATAACAATAGCAGTAACAAGAAATGCTATTTCAATATTGTTGATACTATTTGTTGTTGTTTCTAGGATCGAATGTAGCAGGGTGGCCTTGAAACTTGGTATTCGTTTTGGACTAAAATGCATGGAAGCGAAAAGGCATCTCCACACAGCAATGCGCGCGGACACAACTGCATGTGGCGCTTCGAATGTTAAGCGACAACCATGCAACCAATACAGGGGCCTTAGTACTTAAAATAGGATGTGGGGAAATGTGCTAGCAAAACTGTGACTATAGGGGGATAAGCCGCGAAGCCAAGGCCTTTCGACTCAGAACCTTCTTTGATGCGAGAACAAAAGGCAATGTCGAGCTAGACCTCCTGATCGGCTGAATCACATCTGCACTGTCGGATCTGCCTCAAGTGTGAGTTCGACACGGCTCTTTCATGCTTTCGCCCCCGCCCCGCAACTAAACCCTGAACCGTGGGTATCGGAAGCCGGCATTTATTGGGATCCCGATCCGATTTTGAACTTCAACATGAGAGCCGAATTCTAGCAAGAAAACCTTCGTGCACACAAACACTCAACTACAGTAATGGGTCCCCCCAAACCAGACAGGGCTCCCAGACCCCTTGCAAGCCGAGAAACCTGAACCCAGGATCTTCAGTCCTCCCTATTCTGCCAAACGGCCGTCGTCTCTGACTTCGGCATGTCTCCCGCTGCATCCTGGGGGCAGCGTGGAGAGCACAGTAGAGGGGCCGGCGTCGACGATTTAGAGTTTAAGTTTTTTTGTGGCTAAGTTAAGGTGGACAGCAACCCAGTACGTGAACAGAGTGTTTTCTGGCTGCTTCAACCTTAGGGCAACATAGTCGCCGACCCTCTTCTGTAAGGCTGTCGGGCGTCATCACAATCGAACGCAGTCTGACGTGTTCGGTTTAGGATGTTCTGATACGGGGCATCATCGTTCTGGCATGTTTTGGCCATTTGGCGTTAGAGCCAGAGCTGCTTGGGGCTCCAGGTGCAGGGCTGAAAAGGCTCTACAAAGCTCCCTGAACCCGAAACCATTGCAGGAAAGAGAAAGAGGCTGACGTTCCGGGGTAACTTAGAGCAGTTGCAGTTTGATGTTTGATTCTCCGGGTCACCACAGGTTGTAAGCAGGCTCAATGTATCATTGTAGCACGGCGGTGCAGTGCAAACAGCATACTTGCACGTGACATGCCAGTCGGACACAACTTTTCCGGGTCTCCGCCCGACATCATCTTTTGTTGAGTGCACCGTTCAGTTCACAAATTTGCATTACCCAGGCAAGAAGAAGCAATGTATTACTCCAAAAAGCAACTATTCTGGAAGGGTCGCATCAGCAAGTCCACCACACGAATGCACTCCCAGTGCGCCGAAACAGATGGGAACAACACTGCACGGACACCTACGAAAGACCCAAGCTCAAGCCAAACCCCGGAACCTGCAGACCCGAGGATGTCAAGACTACATCGAAATGCTGCTATAGGCTTTGGGGTTAAAGGGTTAACGACGATCAAGGACTGTAGGTTTGAGAGTTGTCTGCAGAAGGTCCAACCGTATCGGGAAACACCGGAGGCCGAACTTGCGACCTGCCTCAGTGCTGTCCGCAGTATCCACTGCATCTTCGGTGCTCACCTGACAACGGCGGCCGTCTTACGTAAAGTCCATCTGACTATACGGTATGCAATTAGGCCTGGAAGGGGTTCCAAAATGGGTAGTTCAGGGCCTCCAAAATCAGTCCATGTGGCTCTGAGGGGCCAGGAGCTACCGGGCCTCAAACGTGTTCAAGCTTGTAAAGAGCTTAAGGCCATCTACACCCAAGATCCAAGGCAGCATCACGGGGAAGTCACATAAAACACTACCAAGCTATCCCCCGCTGCCCCACCTCATCGTCCAGGAATGCGGAACCTCATTGCAGTTGGGAGCGGCGAAGGCATGCTGACGATGACAAGATCAGTGATGGCAGCGGCCATGCTGATGATACAAACATATATATATATATATACACATAAAAATATATGTGTATATATATATATATATAGTTAGCACTCTGTCGCCGGCAATTCTGCTGCCGATGCCGGTGCTGGTGGTTGTTGTTGATGGTGGTGGTGGTGGCGGTCGTGAAGATGTTGATGGTGTTGATGATGACGACCACGAGGACAATGACGATGCTGACAGTAATGCCGACTCATGCCTGTATGGCACTGTTGTGGTGGAAGACTTGACACATGCGACGCCTTGCTCAACTGTGGTAGCAAACATGTCTAGTGGAAGGTAACCAACGAACAGCGCTAGAGATCGCCGTGAGCAGTGTCAAGCATCCCTAACAGGACTCCCGCACATGGCTACAGAAGCGGTGTCCCTGGCATGCACACATACGAAACCGGCATTCAACCTATGTAAAAAACTGCTTATAAAGCCAGCTGGCCTTTCTAGTCAGTAGCCGGCAGACTACCAGTACAGGCTACTGTTCGCATGTTCCTCACAACCCGAATCCTAAGCGGTCCCCAGAGGCTCATACCCAACCCTGTTTTAAGGTGCCTAATTTTCTATATAACAGATCCTAACCATAAAACTAGTACAAGAACAAAGGGGTAAGGTATGACCCTCTAGGTTAATTATCACCTATAATATTTGGGGATTCCTTATCATAATTATAGTGTAATGGGCTCCCAAACCCTATTCTAATTGTTAAGGCCCCTATACTAATCCCTCATAGTAGCCCTTATAGTAACCCTTATAGACCCTTTATAAGAACCCTTTAAAGGAACCTATATTAGAGGGGATCTTCCTTGCTCCCAAGCGACATGCATCCTGAGAGTCTTCGTCCTTTCCAGGACTCAGGGGCTCCTTGGGCCGGGTTTAGGGGTTTTAGGGTATTTAGGGTTTAGGGGTTTTAGGGTTTTGGGGTTTTAGGGTTTAGGGGTTTTAGGGTTTAGGGGTTTTAGGGTATTTAGGGTTTAGGGGTTTTAGGGTTTAGGGGTTTTAGGCTTTTAGGGTTTTAGGGTATTTAGGGTATTTAGGGGTTTTAGGGTATAGGGGTTTTAGGGTATTTAGGGTTTAGGGGTTTTAGGGTTTAGGGGTTTTAGGGTATTTAGGGTTTAGGGTTTAGGGGTTTTAGGGTTTAGGGGTCTAGGATTTTGGGTTTTAGGGGTTTAGGGGTTTGGGTTTCTGACTCCCAGTCTCGGAGAAGCCGGGCAAGGTCTCTGGCGACAGTCTGACCAGTGAAGAGACAGGATCAGTTCAGGATTTGGGGTTTAGGGTTTAGGCTTTGGGACTTGTGTTTGGCATTCTTGCCTGGATCGAACGGGGACATATGTCTCATCCCAGGCGATGGAACTTCCCATTCCGATACCCTGCTGTCTATTCTTTAGACAACTGGAGGTTCTAGTACAGGGCCTGAATGATTGGATTGGGTTTGGTGGCATAGTCTTGCCTGTTTTGTCGAGTGTGGAGCTGAGCTTGGAGGTACCGAACTTAACGCCAAAGTGTCCCCACGTGCGTGCCTCCTCACGTGCCTGCGTTAGTTCATATCCTGAACACGGGCAAAGCCGACAATGCAAACTCAGATCTCAATACCTGTCTCCCTCTCGCTCCCTCTCGCTTTGTCTCTTTTCTTTCTTTCACCAGGCAAGAGGGGCGAGACCCGGTTGGGTAACGCCCGACTGTTGGCTTTTCTGTGGCAGCTTTCGCCCGGACGACACGATAACTGATTGAAGGATTGAGGCAAAACAGCTGCCGGTCACACACTCTAACGGGCCAACCTCGGTGTTGTGTCAGGAGGGTCTCCTTGATTTTAGCTTCATCCATATTATGTTGACTCCCCTCCACGTCTCTCCACACAAGGGTCTGAAAGGGTGGCGAGCACGATGTCTGACCTGAGTCCTTCTCCCGCAGTTTGCAGGTCAGCATTCATCATGAACATGCCTTCAGAGCCGCAGCCTGTTAAACCCATTGAGTGGTCGTCATCGGAGCCTTGAATGAGCTCCCCCTTCCCAATGCTACTCCTCACAACGTAGTAAGCGAACCGATTTCCTCGGACAACGTAGTAAACGAACCGATTTTCTCGGCAGTCCATAGTGTGCCAGAAAATAACTTCGAGGGACTTGTCGTGGCGCTGCCATCGACTTCGAAAATCTGTGCTGCTGCCCCCTGCGCTGTAATTTCAGGCTGTAATCATGACCATTACTGTACGCAGCCTTGTCCTGCCATGGCCAACGTGCCACCTTACCCTTACGCTTGGGCTGAGTGCCCGAGAGCGCATGACTCAAGCACCTGCTGGGAAAACCCTCCGGCTCCGCTCCAACAAGCCAAAGGCCAACTAGGAAAGCTCCTCCCCCTGCGCCTGGCGAGAGGGAATAGCCCCACCGAACAAAGGTGCCAGTACTTGAGCCAAAATTGCGACTTCGTTTCTCTCTCGCTCTCTCCCTCGCTTTCCCTCCCTCTTTCTCCTGCAGCTACAAAAAACAACGCTACAAACCTCAAGACGACAATGCCTGAACAGTCCCAACGGACCCTTCCACGTATGTATGATTGTATGCGATTGTATGTGCACACACGCATTCTGTTACACTATAAATGGTCACAGAATTTCACAAACATGAAGCAACTAATCAAGCAAAAAACCTAAAGCTCAAAACCCGGAAGCCCCCAGAGGATTGGTTGGTCCTTGTGCTGCAGCGGCCATGACTCCTCGGAGGCCTGCGCCAAAGTCGATGCGAAATCCGTTTGATATCCTTTAAAGCCCAACCCCAGAATGCCATGATGGCTGAGCATTGCGTTAAGACAGAAGACACGGGGCACAATCTGGACACCCTAATTATCTATTCGTGAAATTAGCGAGGGTTTCCGGGTGCTCTCCACTGTGACATGGTTCCGCGGGTTCTAGAAAGCTGCACCAGAAGCCATTTAAAGTTTACATCATTCCATCCCTGTCGTAGGGATCACCCCTAAAGCTCTGCAAAACAGATCTGGCCTTGAGGTTCACCCCAGCGTTCCAATCAATATCAATATCCTATGTGTATCTATATATATATATACATATGTGTGTATATGTATATATATATATATATACAGACATGATAGACGATTACATGAGGATATATCAGTATATGTAAAGTATATGTATGTATGCATGTATGTACGTACGTATTGTGCACAGTATGTATGTGTGCATGTGTATGCGTGTATGTATCTATGTATGCAGGTACGTATGTCAGTATGTATGTATAGAGTTGTGCTTACATATGTATATAAAAACATAAGTATATATATATATAGACATATGTACATGTGAAGCATAAGTGCGCCACATACCCCTCTAAACTAAGAGCCTTAAACACTGAACCTCCAAACTCCTAAATCGCAATAGCCTTGATGTTGTTCCCCACCCTCAAAAGATGTAGTACTAGGTTATAGTAATTTTATATATATCGTAATAATACATATAATATAACATAAGAATAACATAATATAACAGAACATCATCATATAATAGAATGAAATATAATATACAATGCTCATGTATGTACTATTCAAATATGACTTGATATTTACGCCCCTCGCTAGGAGTCGCTCCTCGGCCTCGAGCGAGGCCTGTTGACCGAACCTCGGCGACTCGGGCATAACCCTAAACCCTAAAAACTAAACCCTACACCCTGAAAACTAAACCCTAAACCGTGGGCCAGAAGGGCTCCGACGCGCTTCGGGTGTACGGACATCGGAAGCTGTTTAGAACGGGGTTGGTTAGGTTGAGGGCCTGATATTTCGCTTGAAGATTAAAAAAAGCCCCCCCCCCCCCCCGAGGTGTTTTAAAGGCACTTTTCTACGGGTTTGGGGCTTGGGGCTTCAGGCGGTGAGTTGAGGGTAGGCGGTTGAGAGGAGAAGGTCTGGGTGCGAGTCTATGCCCAGCCTATCGTGTGCCGGGGTTCAGGATGTATTTGGTTTAAGGTGCATGAGTTATGGGCGTAGATGCGTCTTCAAGCTTGCCTTCTCTGGCAACGCATCCAGGCGAGGCTTCTAAAGAGGAACATCCTTTGGGCTAAGCCAAACTCGTTGCGAAGTGAAGCCGATTGCGCAGCGTTCCGGGGCTTTGCACGAGGTAACAAGGCATATCTAAAAGGGTGCTGGGCTTGATCTGGGCCAGGGCTTTTGGATGGGAGGCCGTGATCTTACTTTACAGGGTCTCCCTGAAGCTTCAAGTGTGGGTTCGAACGCGTCGACTTCCGACTCCCACCCTGCTCGGAAACAGGTTGTCTTGGTTCTAGATGGAGTAGTCAGCGTAGTACATAAAACAATGCCATGCGCTGATGAACAACAGAGCAAAAGTCAAAGGCAGGTGGCTGACACTCCGCTGGAATCGGAACCTGTCAGCATGGCAGAGCGAACATGCAGGGCGTGAGAGGTTTCCGGAGCATGTAGGCCTCAGGGGTATAGGATCTACAGTTAAACATGGACAGCAACGATGGTCAAACATCTATTCCACCGTGGCCAGTGTGGAGAACGTGCTACACCTCGGTGCTTAATGCAACTTGCAAGACAAGGCTTCGTCTATCGAAGCTTCAAATAGGGTATTGAGAGCCTGCAGCCTCGGCAACACTTTGGGCCGAGTCTGATTTCAGACGCAAAGTCATGGGGAAGAAAGATAATATAGGGGCCTTAAATAATTAGGCGATAGGGTTTCGGGGCCCTTTATACTGACTATAATTATAATAAGGAACCCCCCCAAAAATAGTATTGGTAATTATAGTTAGGCCCCTGTATTAGGCGACTCTTTGAGCCTGCTCTTCAGTTAGATCATCCAAGGCTCCACACGAATCTTGACAAGAAGCTTCTGTTCCGGCATTCAGTTCTTGAAGTTCGCAACGAGGCGATTTAGCATCCGGTGGGAAGAAATTTAGAGGCACCAACCCATACACACACATGTATATATATATATATAGATACCACAATACCTCCCAAAAGCCAAATCTACATCTCAAGGTCATGGGAATCAGAATGCACCACAAGATCGAAAGCCGTCGTTGGAATAACCTTACCCTTCAATTCCCACCTCCCCTTCCCCTCGCCCCCCTAAACGGAACCACACAAATCTCCATGTATTATGTAAGCCTCACAGCTGCCCCAGGCCTTCATTGGCATAGGCTTCATGGGCCTTTCGCCTCCGCAGTTGAATCCGCTTGAAAAGTTCCTACAAGGATTAATATAGGGGTTCAGGGCTTTTACTTAAGTCCGAAGATAACTCTACATGCATCCGAAAGCTGCTAGCATCAACCCGGACCCACGCTCCTGAAGGCGAATGCCACAATTGCCTGCTGGGATAACTTGGAACTTGCTTTCTCTCGTCGCATCTTTGGCTTCGGCCCGATGCTTACAAAGTTCAGGGTTGACGGCCTTCAGACCGTTGCATGCAAAGTGCACACATATGCTCTCAATCCGAAGAAAAGCATCCGGCCAAAACGCACCGTCTTAGGTTTGGAGGCTTTGGGGTTTATGGTTGCTTTGGGAACTCCACACTCGCGCTGGCACCTGACTATCTCACCCCTGCAAGACTGAACCTGCAAATATGATGCTCGGTATGCAGTAGGAGCACATAACAATGACCCCAACCCATGCACAAACGAGCTTTCTCATCCAACAGGAAGCCTGTCTGGCATCTTTCGGGCGAAGCTTGCCGAGGTTAGAAGTTCTGAGGCTTGGATTGAGTCGTCACGGTGCCAGTGTACTTGAGCTCCTCTTCCGCATATGCAAAGGGTACAAACATGCATGCATCCGTTCATCCATCCATCCGTCCGGACATACACATATCAGCGACATGAGGTCTAGTTTAGCAACGAAGCATGTCCCCGTTGTGTATAAGCTGAAGATTTACCCATCTATGGGAAGTTCTGCCAGAATATGCCAGGCCACGAATGCCCGCCGACAGGAGGCTCACGGCACGCCCCTCGCGGTTGGGAGGTGCCTCCTGAACAAGAAACACTTACTTCAAGAATAAGAGAAGCCAAGAATGGAACTATCTGCAGCATTTCGAAATTGAGATGACATTGCGGTTGTGCGGTTTGGCTACCACAGCACCAGTACGACCAACTGCGACGGCGACGAGGACGACCACAACAACTACGACGACTGCGACTACGAGGTCCCACCGCCGCATTCCCGGCACGAGACTCTCAAAAGCATCTGGGCCAGTTCTGGCCATCCGCCAGCGATGACATCGAATGGCGGACTGGAGCTGTATGTCAGACTTGCCGGGCCTGCGCGTGGGGATCCACACGACGACGCATCACAATCCCACGAATAACGCAGAACCACGGACTCGACACAGACGGGCCTGTCAAGTCACGCAGAACTTCACGGAACAGAAAGTTTGCAGGATGTGCCCATGTCCTCCGAATGACTGTTGCTCACAGAGCCGGTGGAAGATGACATGCTCCTGCAGTCAAGCTGCTGAAAACTCCAAAGGATTACGATACAAGCGCTGGAAAGTTTAGAAGTCTAGCCTTCGTAGGCTCGCAGGAATAGTTTTTTTTGAGAGCTGCATCGTTGGAACATGTGTAATTGCATGCTGTGGACTTATCAGTCAACAGTCGGATGGTTGATAGAGGCAGCTGTCTCCATTTGATCACTTGTGACTATATAAGGACACACACCCTGCCAACAGTCTGCAAGCAGAGACACGTGCACTGTAAACAAACACAAAGATGCACTTGCTCCTGCTGCAAATCTCTGCGTGCACGCCGCTATCTTCGCGTGTATGTGTACAGTCTGTGTACATATAGAAAACATAGACATACAACTGCACGCGCACACACACCAAGACAAACCTACCTACTGTACCTATGTCTGTGAAATATATGCATACGTCTGTCGAAAAGAGAAAGAGAGGGCATTTACAGATTGGGATCGAAACCCTCCATCCGAAATTCACCATTTTTGCGGCCTAGCTGCCCAATCCCGGGCCCACCGAAAGCTCCGAAAATTTATAACTCCAACCCACACCACGCCACAGCGCGGGAAGGGGGGGAACCACCAAAGCCCAAACCCGAACCCAAAACACATGGAACAGAAGACAGGGAACCACAGGGNTTCAAAATGAGATCCAAAACCCCCCACCCAAAATCCCCCTTTTTTCCGCCCCACCGCCCCAACCCCGGCCCCCCCAAAACCCCCAAAAATTTTTACCCCCCCCCCCCCCCCCCCCCCCAAACACGGTATATGCTTGAACCCCTAGACACCCCAAAATCCGACCACAACTGCATCTCTTGCAGCCAAGCCCTGAGCCCGAAGTAAGGTTTCGGGCATAGGACAGGGGCTTAGCTATGCGCTCATGCATATATATATGTGTGTATATATATATATTTTTATACACATATGTGTGTACAGGTTTATAGACATATATACTTAGATACACACACGGTACATATCAAGCGTCTCCCTCTGCCGAGAATTATTGGCGCTTTGTGGATGTGGTGTTTCGAACTTAGGGCTCTAGGCTTAGAGCCGTAGAGCTTTCAAGACTGCAGGCACTCCGGCTCGGCTAAGTGGGCTTCTGGCACATGGGTACTATACGGCGTATATCGGGGTTGAGGAAGAGTTTTTGGCTGCTTAGGCTCACCAATAATCAGCCAAGGCCGCGGCACTTGCCTTCCAAAGGCATCCCAGGCCTCGGCCAACAAGAGCACAAAGCCCGTAAGGGCTTTAGGGTTTCGACTCTAACTCTAACAGGTTTAGGAGGTCAGGTTTGGAGGCTTGATGGTTCAGGGCATGCCACGTTCAACAGGCGTTTAGCACAACTGGAGAATTTCCATGCTTCGGGTTTTGCACTGAGGAGACATTGTTTCATTGAGCATGTACTTTGTCTGGTTGAAAGGACATTTGGACTCTCGCAACTTGGACTCTGAGGGCGAGGATGGGAAGGCCAGCTCGTTAGCTCTCGGTCGGTGCAGCATGCGAAGCTCCAAACGAACTGCGAGAAGATGTCAACTGCGAAGAAGTCAAGCCAGGGTTTTCGGGCTTAGCACCAAGTATATAGGTAAGGCCATGATCAAGTAAATCCCAAACCCCACGCACAAAATCTTGCAATACCCTGGTGGGTGTGTGTGTGTATGTTTGACTTCTTGCATCTTGCTATCGCAGGCTGGATCCCAATCATGGCCCCCTGAAACCCTACTCCCTCTGCTCGCTTCTTCCATGGTTTCAGAATAGAAGTTCACCCGAAGTGGAAGGCATACCCCTGCCCAGAACGCAAGCAGCTACAGGCCAAGCAAAGCCTAATTTCACCGTGAACCCTTCCTCGATTACAACAGCCCCCCAAGCCGCAGTACTATCAACACTATTACGTCACTATTCCCATTACTACTACTACTACTACTGCTGCTGCTACTACTACTACTACTACTACTACCACCACTATTCTTACTATCACTACGACTACTACTATTATAACTAGTATCCTTATTAGAAGCTTGAAGGCTGGTCCGCCTTGCGGTTGGCCTGCGCCTTCGACCGCAATGCCTTTTGCGGCTCCCGGCGTTGTGGCCGGAACTCTGGCGCCTCCATGGGATCATGAGACGTAGGGCTTGGGGCCTTAATATATAGAATTTGGTTCCTTTAAAGGGTTCTTAAAAAGGGTCCAATTAGGTCGCTATAAGGGGTGTTATGGGGGTTTAGTATAGGTGCCTCAAAAAATAGAGTAGGGTTTTAGGGGTATATTATAATAAAAATTATACTGAGGAGCCCCCAACGTAGTATGTACCTTCACCTGCCAAACCCTAATTTGCTGTAGGTTCTCATAATAAACCCAATATGAATTTACAATATGGAATTTATAGGGACCCTACAAAAAAGTAGGCTTTGGTGGGTTCAGGTAGGGTTTGGGTCTGACCAGGGAGAAAGGCCTGGGTTCAGCTTGAGGATTCTAAAGATTATCGCTATGTAACTTATGTCATAACTAGGGCTATGGAACATTAACATGAAACTACGGCTCTTCTTTGGCGACAATCCTGCATATGGTCACCGAAGCCCTGCACCCCGACAGAATATTAGAAGAATCCCAGAACCCAAGACCGTACTCTCCACAAGCGCAACTACCTAAGTCTCAAGCCAAAACCAACTGTAGCCCAAAAGCCATGGGACCATGGGACCCAAGCTGCAAGCGTTGAACCCCAAGCGCTTTGTGAAGAAGCTCTGGTGATTTGAAATCCGATCGATAACCCTGCGAAACAAGAATGCAGCCGAGCTTTCGGATCGCCACGGGTGAGGGATTGTCCAAACTGCACAGCCATTGCTAGCTACTCAAATGCAAAACCTACCCTAAGAGTAACTAGGACACTAGTTTATTAATACCTGGCCAAGCCCCCAACCCGTCAGTCAACCTCTCAAGGCATAGACTTAGTCAACCGCTCCAGCTCTGCGCGCCAAAATCCGAGAGCCCTTGTGGGTTTAGGTCCCCAACCCTAAACCCTAAACCCTCACCCACAGGCCAAGCCCGAGCACGTCCGCCTCCGGATTCAGCCCAGCCGGCTGCTCCCCAATTTGAAAACCTCAACTCTGTTGGCTTGTCGATTTAGGGTTTAACTTCGAACCAGGGGCCTATAATTAGTCCTCTAGGGTCTTGTAGAGCTTAGCTTCAAGGCTGAGTTCAGGGTGTCGGGCTCATGGGGCTTATGGTGTGTAGTTTTGCAGTAGGTTTGCTTTTGCTTGTCCTCTCCGCTGTGACGCCTCCAGGAACACCCCCCCGGGTGGGATCTCTTGGGGATAAGGACTCAGGGATTCAGGGCTTAACAGCATTCAGGGTTGGGATTGGTCTTGGGGACGGCTTTGCAGCTGAACCTTCCGAAACAATGGCAGATGCCCTCTAAGACTCTAAGACTTGACGCTGGGTCACGGATACACCCATAACACTTGTAGAATCCAAGGCATCCCTCGGCCCACGACCCTAACCCCCCAACGTAAGGAACCCAACTCAAAATCCAGCCAACTCCTCAGGAAGCTGGGATTCACGGCCTTCGTCCCGCAGGAACCGCATCAGGTTCGGAGGTTGAGGCACCTGAGATGATCGGTTGCAGTAGGGCTCTGAGGGCGGAGGATTCAACGAATTGACGGCTCCAGGAGCAGCAGCACACCGTGCCCGACACAATCAAACCAATGTTCGCACGAACAAAGCAGAGGAGAGCGCGACTTACCATACACTTCACGACTGCGAAGCAGCAAGGAACCCTCAATCTAAACGCCCGACCCGAGCACCTGGACCTGTCGAACGTTGCCGATGGAGGGTTGCGACCCGCGCCGGTGCGGCTTCAGCGAACCTGCAAAAGATGCTGGTTTCGGCACTCACATTCGGACGTTTAGGGCTGAGGGTCCTTAAAGCTGGTTGTGCTGCCAGTCGGCGTCGTGTTTGAAACTGTTTGGTGACAGCTGTCTCCCGGTTGGCGCTGCTGCTCTGCTCATACATGGAAAGCTTCCAGACTGCAACTTAGGTGACTCTATGTGATCGTATGCCAACCTTGTGCAAGCTTCGCTTTTCTGGTGCGCTCCATACCGGAATGAACCTGCTGCGGCTTTGCAAACTTAGAGAAGATTCGGAGAGCTTCCCAGTTTCAGTAGCCCAATGCAAGGCTCACCAAAGGGAATAAAGGCAATCAATTGGCACCTCCACTTAATCCTTATAGGGTTGTTTGAGTCCCAGAGGAACAACCAACGTCGCAGATAACTCTAAGCTCGCAAGACACCAAACAACCGAAAACTCGGGATAAGCACTGTTGGATAACCTTGCACCCTAAACTCCCTAAACCCTTTGAGCATCACAAGTAGAATGAACCACAAACGAAAGCGCTTAAAGCTCCAGCCCTCAAGATCTACATGTAATTAAGTTCAAGCTTGTCACCCCCAGAACTCGAAAGGCCCAAGCGAACAACTCTAAAGCTCCAAACCCTTAAAAACTTGCGTTCCTAAACCCCCATGAACCCAAAAGAAACCTCAAACCTGTGAACCTAAGCTTGCACCCTATACCAAAGCAAAACCCAGGCCATACTCGAACTATTACCACACACAAAAAGCACCACAAGGCGGCTGCGACCTGGCTTGGAAGCCACCGCCGGCGGCGCCACCTTGAAGCAGAAATGCTCTTGGGATATTTGAGTAAACACCATTGGATCGAATACCGCCGCGCTTGTTATCGTTCCGCTGCAATTCTACTTGAAAAACTGCCTAAATATTCATCCACGTGCTCTCTCCATGTATGTATATGAGTACGTGTATATATATATATGTATGTATGTATGTATGTATGTGTATATGTATATAAATATATATACACATGTATATATAAACACATATATATATATACACATGCATGTACTTACGTATGTACGTACGTATGTATGTGTATGTGTGCAAGTATGTACACAGGTATGTATAGGGATGTAGGTAGGCAGGCAAGCAGGCAGGTAGGTATGAATGTATGTTTGTACTTGTCCATATGTAGAAATAAACAAAAGAATAAGCAACACAATAGATAGATTAACCATATACTCATATATATATATATATATGTACATATCTATATATATCCACACCTGTATAATATAATATATATATACATATAAGTATTTACTTGTATATACACAGCATGCGATTGCTTGTGATGCTGCGGGCCAGCCTCGTGGCTAGTGACCAGTGGTCGGTCTGAACGCTGGTTCTTCCCGATGCCGATAAGAGCCTGGTCTGTGTTCTTGTGTTTGTGGGGTTTACGCTCTCGCAACTCGGACAAGCCAGACGAGGTCTCGGGTTCGAAGTGCTTTGACTGGTCGGCAGAAGTAGCTGTGTTTATGGGGTTTAGGGTTCAGGGTCCCTAAACCCTAAACCCTGTTTGTAATAAGGCTGAGGGGTCCTGGTCTCGGGTTGAGGGATCCCGAGGGATCCCGCACCGCAATCACATGCATCCCCGAACTCGAGGCCCTCAAACGCAGAATCCTGCCAACTCTTAAGGGCTTTGGCTTTTTGTGGTTCGGCTTGGGATGTGTAAGGATTTGGGGGATTTGGCATCCAGCATTTTAAGGTCTGAGCTTGGGGTATATGGCACCTGCGTCCAGGTTGGGGGGTGAGCCTCGGCAAAACAAGAACCGGATCCTAAGCCCCAGGCTGGGAAGGCAACTTTCAGTGCGAATTCACTTGCAGCAGAACTGTGCTGCCACTCCTGCTGTGATTGAAGTCCAACAGAAAACCCAACAAAAAGTCATCCCCTGACCCAGACTCAGAACCCTCACGCTCTAATGACTCTATGTTGGAATTGGCGGGCAGCAGGGGTGAGCGCTAAGCAGATCGAACGAGCTAAGACCTCACACGCCCGAGGCCTCAGTCCCTAAAACCTGAAGGAGTCCAGAAGATGCGCGAATGCGCTCAAAACGCCTCCCCGGAGAACTGAGTAAACCCACGGATGCGATACCCTCACGACCGAGTGTACTCCTAGACCCTGAGCCGTAAAGCCCGCAAAGCCCAACACACCGTCAGAAACATTTGCCTTGAGCCCCATGGAGAGCTTCTCTTGCTGCGCCTTTGGCAACGAACTCCTGGCATAGGATAGAGAGTTCTGGGATTTAGGGGTTCAGGGGAGAGAGCTCTAAGGATTTTAATACACAAAACAGGGAAACTGGACTAAGGACGACCAGTGCCGGAATCCCCCTTTAACTTTATTTGCAGGCCATGAGGACGGACAGCTTTCCGCATAGGGCTGCCGAAGGTTTGAGTGTACGGGACTTTGGGAGGACGCTTCCAGGGGGCTGAAAGCCTCGGGCCTAGGAGCTCCGGAGAAATCAGTAATGACATTCCCTTGCAGTCCTTCTATAGAATGGTTGTACAATGATAAGATACCGTACACCCAAAGCGTAGTTGCGCTTTCTTTTCTTAATGGCTATTTGAGGGAGCCTATGACATCGAGCACGTAAAAGGACGCGCGGCTTATTTTTCGAGGCGTCTGGTACTTCTGCTGGCCCGGGCTTTTAACAGCTCAAACCTGTCCATGCACGCTGAATCGTGTAATGCAAAGAGACTTGCACAGTTAGGCTAGGGTTTGGGGCTCTTGAAGACATAGGCCGATCAGTTCGATAACACGAAAGAATAGGATTCCTAAACATTCAGGCCTCTGTATTAAAAGCTTTGAACCCCAAACCCTGAAGCCTAAAGAGCTGTAAAACCCTGCCTCAAAGGATCCATCGTAGGAGGGATGTCGATGAAGTCTGGGACATACCTGTGTCAGGCTGCGAGAGGCTGGGGGTTTTGAGGGCTCCTTTCGTCTGGAGGTTGCAAACAGTAACAGAGTCCCCTAAATCCTAAACCCTGATCCCCAGACCCTATAACCCCTACACGCTAATCCCTAAACCCGGAACCCCAAACCCTAAACGCTCAAAGGGAGCGGAGAAGCTCTGACTTCGCCATAGGTGCGATGAGATTGGTCTACGTGGATCGAGGTTTCAGGAGGTTCAGGGGCAGAGGTCCTCAGGGATTCTAGCGAGTGATACTTTGGAACTGACATGAGACTTTGGGTTCAGGGACCTGGGCTGTTGCTTTTTCCAACAATCGAAACTCGAAAGCCAGGGTTTCGAAGCAGTTCCACTAATTGCCGTACTAGGTGAAGAACTTGCTTTTCTATTTAAGCTAGGGCTGATGCATCTCTGAACCCCAACGACGTGCCTTCCGAGTTCTGCGTCCTGAGCATGCAAGCGCGTTTGCAGGAGCTCATGCTTCGTTCAAGGTTCAAGGTGATGAAACCAAGGGCTAAGTTTTGGCCCCCAACCTCCCAAACCGGGGGTTGTGGAGTTTTTCCTCTGGGTATGTTCGGGAATGGCACTGCATGCTGCTACTAGCTACGAATACTCGTACACTACCCTCTCTCTATCTTGCTTGCTTGCTGCGGGGTGTGAGCACATGCATGCATGCGCTCTGGCCCGAAGGCCTACCCCCCATGGCGCGCAGCTGTTCGTCCTCAAGGCCCCTTCCGGGGATGGGTGTTTCCCGCGTTCCTCCGAATGTGCCTGTTACCCTTCCCTCTCTCTCTCTCTCTCTCTCTCTCTTCTTCCCCGGGGCATGAGGGGTGTCTGACGCCCCTCGCCCACAAAGGCCCCCCGTTGTTTATGGGGGCTTTGGAGGAGTGTGAAAGTCTGGATGTTTCCCCCTGATTCACAGAACATAACTAGTTACGTGTGGTATCTATCAGGGTTCGACAAGCCTGTTGAGAATACGACTACGTCAGCACGGGGGTACTGAGTCCAACGGATCTCACAAGCCGCAGGCTTCTTGCACCAATGCGGTAGGTGTTTTTGATTTTTTTTTTCTCTCTCTCTCTCTCTCTATCTCTCTCTCCCCCGGGTTCGAAACGTCAAGCCTGGCTGAAGGGCAGGACTGTTAAAATACCCTTTTTGCATCTGGTAAAATACCCTCAACTCTAAATCCGTATGTAACTTCAGCAGAACGATAAGGCCCATGCTGGGAATATAGTTATATCGGGGCACCAATATTTAGATCATAGTATAGACATACGGATTAAGGAACTGTAAGAGATACTGTCGGGAAGTATTAAGGCCTGTCCCCCGGGCTTTACATGACTTTGCAAGGGAGACAGCCCTGAGCTGCTTCCAAAAATCTGCGAACCAGAAAATGGGTAGTGTAAGGGTCTGAAGAGTTAGACATAATACAATTGCACGACAGTCCATGAATGATCATGACGTGACATGCACACAAGCCGTGTTCCCAAACATGAAAGTCGCAGTCCAGAATTCCTCCAGACTTATGCTTGTTTCGGGTCTTTCGGTTCGGGCCCTGTACGAAACCCCCAGTGTCGAGAAATTCGAACGTATTTGTTTGGACTCGCGCACTCGCACGAAGCAGGCACGGAGGGCTAGGGCTTACGGCGTACAACCCTGAGCTGCGCACCCAGAACTCGACGGGTGCTCGAACCCAGCCTCCCAAGGAGGGAGGTTTTCGGTACTCCATGTTGAGTATTTTCTTAAGCCCCAAAGCCCAAATAAGCATGTTATTGGGTTAACCATGTTGGGTTGTCCGAAGTCCAAAAAGCAGAGAGCCACTTTAGGGTGTGAGATGGAACCTTACAAAACAACGACATCCTGTACCGGTCTTCGAAGCCATAGCCATCTTTACATGCTTGCATTCACGTACACAATTAGCTACTTCTCTCTTTGATTATTCATCGAAGTACTCATTCACTTATTTAAGGCAAACACACACACACATATATATATATATATATATATATGTATATCCATATATATATATGTGCATGTGTAACGTGTACCTCTCTCCACATATAGGTTTGAGGTTCTTGAAATACAGGCTCAGGTTTGGGGTAGATACGCGCACATACTTGTATGTGTATATATATACATACATATCCATAGATGCACTATACACCTATGTATGTACGTATGTATGTATGCACATGCAGACACATGGTTAATACGTATAGAACACGGCTCGAGGTTTCAGTGTATCTCATTTGTAGAACACGGCAACCCGTCAGCCTCAAAACCTTAACCTCATGAAGCTGTAACCATAGCTTGTCATCCTGTTCTCCCCTAAAACCCGAACGGTTTGGTGTGGACTGCGGCCACATGCTTTCGACTCCCAATTTAACTTCAGTTCCAAGGGGTCCTCAAACGGTCTCCAAGTGTGGCTACCTGTTTATGCCACGGCCACAATTGAGCCCCATGACTTCTGACCAGTACCCTAGTGCCATACTTGATTAGTCCAGATGTGAAGGTCTGATCTAAGCTCTTAAGGACCACATTAACCCGAAAAGGGTGTATGGCTCATGTTCCAAAAGGGTTTGAGGACAAGCTGCAGACTTTGTAAGGTTGAGCCCATGGGCGGCGCCTTCAGATGGCTCCCCGTCCGCCGCTCCTGCAGGATGATAGCTCTATATTATAATATACATATATATATATATATATATTTATATGTGAGAAGAGACCACGGTGATATGGGGGTCTTGCCATGGGGCATATTATAGTCAAACACGCCAGCGTACTTCCCAAAGCAATGATAGAGCACCACCAGGACCATGAAAACAACGATGACAATGATCAAAAAGAGAACCAGAACGACCAAGACCACGAGGAGACCACCAAGCGGTCGCCAGGTGAAATCCTTTTCCACAGGCTTGAGTAGTGCTCGCCCGGCCAGAATCCCCAAGCACATCGCACCAGGTGAAATCCTAAACCTTAAACGCTAAACCAAGCGGTCGCCAGGTGACCACCCGAAGACCACCAGGACACCCGGCCAAAAGGCTCTTCCGTGTTCAGGTACGACACTGGCGGATACAAAGACGCGACCAACATGCCTCCACCCAAGTACTGGCGGGATTCAGGGCAACGGCGAACATGTTTCCTTCCATGTAAAGGCCGGGTTAGAAGCATATCGAGGCCCAAAGACAGTGAATCGTCCCCGGAGGACACGGCCCGAGCCGGAGAAATCATGGGACATGAGCATCCCCGGCACCCATTCTAACTAAGCAGTTCTCTTTGCTCTCAACGTAGCAAGCCCGTGGTGTGGACCGCAGTGTTTGGCGAATCAGAATTTCAGGGGGGCACAATTATAGAAATCCCGCTGGGACCTCTGTGCGGCTAAGACGATCATCAGGGACGTAGCACAAGGTCCAATAAGGCTTCATACACTATCAAGCCTTCACCCAGTGGCCTGCAAGAGCCCTTGCCGATACAAGGATCACAATGACTGCTGAAGGGTACATGATCCAGGCACAGTTTGCAGGGAGCAGCACCTCGAGAGAGAGCACCAATATGGCCTGCCCTTCACCCCTCGCCCTTGGCTGATGGCCGTCCTTAATCTCGATCCAAAAATTATCAAAGATCGTTTGAAGCCCAAGTCAAGTCCCTAGGCGGAAATACCAGTTTCGAAGTCGATCTCTGAAACGCACTTCTCAGAGAGAAAAGGGATGCAGTGCCTTCTGCGGGAGCGTTGCGTGGCACCTGCAAGCTGGCTGAACCGTCCCCCCTGTCTTACACCTCGGACCTAGGCCCAATAACTGCAGCAGAATTTATAACTCACAGCCTCCATTCTACTAACTAAGGCCCCCATAGCAGTACAGCATCCAAACCTCGGCTATCGACTGAAGTCAAGGGCTGCTAGTTTGTTCCTGGTCTTGTTCATAATCCATGGGTTAGTGCAGGTTTTGTTGCAAGTGCTACACCATGCTGTCGGTTCCGGATCATAAGTTCTAACCCTGGCTTCTAACTTACCATCTTCAGCCTCTGGCAGAGTTGCCGATGAATTGGTGAGTGCATGTGGGCAACATGAGCCCATGGCCGTGTCTTATATAGGTTTGAGGGCTGTTTGTTGGCTCAGGAGTACAGGGTGTTTGAGAGTTTTGGTGCCTGGTCTTCGACTACAGCAGCGAATTATGCTAATTAATCCTATAGTGGGTCAATAACCATGATAAACCTTGCAATGGCAGCTGCGTTTCGCAGGGACTGCGCACTATCAGGAAACCCTGAACTGTACACTCTAAAGCTTTTTTTGCATCCAGGCCTATTGCGAAGGCCGAGTACCGCTGAAACTGCAGCACTACTGGCTGCAACACTCACCCAAACATGCAAGACAGAATGCGCTGCAAGCGATGACTCTCAACGATATCGCACATAAGAACTATTCGAAAGTCTGAAAGTGTGCAAGAAATCCTCCTAAAGCTAGTCAGGAGAGTCGGCCTGCGCCTGCGCAGCGGCCTGTTTTGCCGCCTCAGTGACCCAAGGATCGAGCAGGTTAAAGCCTAAACCATGGGGTTTAGGGGTTTAGCCGCAGTAATCGTAATAACAGTACGAGCAGGCATAGTAATAGCAACCTTTAGAGCAGCAAAAAAAGGAATACTAACAATATTAGTTACCACAAACAAGGAAATTTAAATACCATAGCCATGGTAGTCTTGATCGAATAGGGTCTTGGAGTTTTGAGGTAGGTTATGCCATAGTTGTACTCGGGGAAATCTTAGATCCGCCTAAAGCCTCAACGCTAGACCATTTCATTCCCGGGACCCAAGAACTAAGATCTAGTAAGATCGGTGCACCCATGTTGGAATGGGGATGCGTGGGATGCCTCAAGAAAAGAAAGTGCAGACTCAAAGTCAACTAACGGTGCTCCTACTCTATGTGTTTATAATGCGACGGCCAAATCATCAAATCACTTGGCCCAGACACAAGAACCTGCTAAAGCGGCACGGTAATGTAGGAACCTGATCAAGAAACCTTCGGCATGTATTGGGGTTCCTTATATGAATCCTACCATTTGGGGGGTTATAGGCCCAGGGTTTCTTGGGGTTTCTTAATGAGGTTCCTATATTATAAAACTGCCTCTCCACATATGTGCCCTCTTTTCCAAGCCTCCCTCGCTCTGTTGAAAGGACTGCGACTCCCTGCTCCACAGAACCCAGAGACTCCAATATCCCTTCATTAAGGAATATACCTTAAATCATATTAGGGATCCTACTGTAATCTAAGGTATATTCCTTAATGAAGGGATCTTGGAGTCTCTGGGAATTGGTAAGTCCCTGACAGACTTGGCCAGAAGGCGCGTGAAAAAGTCGCCGGCTTCCTCCTCTTCGTCGTCCTGCGCAGGGGGGGGCCGCCATTTGCTAGCTTAAGCAGTGGCCTTTGACATGGAAAACCGCCACTACGCGTAGTACAGGTCAGGTGAGGTGCTGACGCATGTGATTGGGAAAATGCACGTTTGACAGGCAATAGGTTCAGGATATCTGGACTGAAGCATGGATTCCTTTTATTACGACTGCCTTGCTCAAAAAAGCACCCCACAGGAAGCCTGAAGCCTTAGCATCGCAGTTCCTCGACTTCGGCGTTAAAGACTCGCCTACGAAATTGCTTGCGGCAGCCTCGCTGCTCGCCGAATCTCATGCACTTTTACATTGAAATGCGGATTGTCCTGTGCATCAGGACCTTCGACGAGGTCGTTCACACCTTGTGGCGATCATGCCGAGACGTGCAAACGGCGGCAACAACACTTCTTCGAACCAGAAGCAAAGCAAAGCTTCCTCCAGTAACAACCAGTTAAATAAAGGCTTTGTATACAGCTTATTCAGGCTGAGCAGAGCACCAGGATTTCTAATCAAGTCGGCTCTGGGCACATGCATGGCTTGAAAGAGCTTCGAAGCACCAGAAACAGCAAACACAGGAGCAGAACAACAACACCAAAAGTAGCAGAAACTTCTGGTGTCTGCCCGAGAAAAAAGCACAAACAAGAACAGAAAAAGTAGCACTAGCACTAGCACAAACAGGAGCAGAATAGCACAAACAGGACATCCGGCAAAAACATTAGTCTTGACCTTCACGCAATTGTTGCCTGCGTTTGCTGGTCCATTTCATCGTGCTTCTGCCTGTGCTCATTGTTGGCAGGACCCTTTATTTTTGCTTCCTGCCTTGCTGAGCGAAGCACGAGGCAGGGTTTCAGAAGCTTACAGGTAAATTCCATCGGTAGAGTCACTCTGAAATGGACCGCGAAGTCCATGCATACCAAAGTTGATTAGTAGCAGGACCAGAAGTAGTAGTAGTAGTAGTAGTAGTTTGTAGTTGTAGTAGTAAGTAGTAGAAGTCCCCCAGCCGCCCAACCCCCCACCACCCCCCAG
>BGNK01001793.1:42158-110149 GCA_003297005.1 Symbiodinium sp. clade A Y106
GCTGCTCCTGCTGCTCCTGCTGCTCCTGCTGCTCCTGCTCCTGCTGCTCCTGCTCCTGCTGCTCCTGCTCCTGCTGCTCCTGCTCCTGCTCCTGCTCCTGCTCCTGCTCCTGCTACTGCTACTGCTACTGCTCCTGCTACTGCTACTGCTACTGCTGCGGCGGCTTCTGCTTCTGATTCTGCTCTTGCTGCTGCGACTGCGACTGTGACTGCGACTGCTACTCCTCCTTCTGCTGCTGCCGCTGCTATTATTACTAGTACCCCTACCATCGTCTCCTCCTTGTGTCGAAAGATCAAACTTTCTTGCACGTCACTGCCCGCTTGCCGAACTCAGTATTGATATTCTGCTGGCTCTGGCCATATTCGTACTCAGTCATAGTCTTGCATGACAATTCTGAGCAGATGCACGTTGATTGCCCAGGTTCTTCGCGTGCACTGCAGGAGGAACTTTGCAGGCGCAACCTGGGAGTGTGGACTGAGGATGGAGGCAATAAAAGGCTACATGTGTGGGATGCGAAGACGAGGACGCGGATGTAAGGCAATCAATGCAAAACTTGATATTGCTGCATGGTGCTCAACAAAGTTCGAAAAGTAGTACACTGGAAAGCAAGCTTCCTGCCCTTGTTAATTTGTATGATTCTATTCGTGCAGCAACACAGTTTTCGGCGTCGATGGTATAATGGAACGAGCCTGACAAATCAAACTTGACAACCACGTACACCTTCCTTCACACGCTGGAACCACACAAGTGCTAATTGCCACAGGGACATGCATGTATGCATGTTTGTCGCATGCTTGTGTATGTAGGCTGAGGGAAGTGAAAAACGCTGACGTTATGGTATGTGAAACTGTATGCAGATACGTCCATCTAGACAGACAGACACTTGAATACTCTGCCATGGTCGCGTTCCCGCACGAAGGGAACCATTACTTACATATGTGTGTTTGTCTTTGGTTTATACAGTTGTACGTGAATGTATATACACATACACCTACACATACATACATACATACATACGTACTAACATGACTATAACATATCATAACAAAACATACCGTACATACATACATACATGCATGCATGCATGCACGCAGACACATACCGCCCGACTTGGAGACGCGAATCATGTGCCCTGTCTGCTGGGCGCTCTGCAGTGCGGAGTGCACCTCAGCAGCCGTCACTTGCCAAATGTCGTAGGCTCAACTTGCGGGCTCAGTACTATGCGATGGCTGTGCCAGCCTAAGGCAGGACCCAAAATGCAAGTGAGTTGAATCTGAAACTCAGAAGGGCTCAGTCTGATTCAATCATTGGTTCATGACCAATGATTGATGTTGGTACCTTGTGCAATCTTGAACACCCCACACACTCACACTTTATATGCTTGTGCAGGCACAAGCTTTTGCTGGTTTTCCGTTCTTTCAAACCTATGTTTCCGGAAGGAGTGGCCCGGACAGAAAAGTCTCGTTACACTCCTCCAGCAAAGGTGCGGCTCTTGGGATTTAGCCCGCAATTTATCTAGGGTTAAGGGCATCTGGGTGTATAGAAACTTTAGGCTCTAGATGACATCCAGCCCGAAATCTCGGGCTGCACGATCGGATGAGCAGGTCATCGGCCGGGTAGCTGGATGGCATTCACGATACAACATCTACTAAGCCTAGACCCCAAACGTACTATGAAAGAGCAACAAATGCGATGTATCAACTGCCATATCGGAGCCCCCTTCGCCAGATGTCGAAACGCCACTCCAGGATCTTCAAACGGCGAACCCGTACTCCCTACATCCTTCACCCCTTAACTCAGCCCGCATTTACAGGCTGCGGTCTAAGGGTTTTGGTATCTTACTCGATGCACCCTACACAGCTTCCGCAAATCCTGCTGACCTGAAAAAAACTGGCAAAAATCCACCTAAGTGTCCGGCCATTTGCTTCTGGCGCTGCAAAGCTTATCCGGCCTTGGCAAATCTGCGACTCGCACATTGCAACGATAGCCTGGGCTTCCATTCAGGCTCACAATCTTTCGGAATAGACACCTTGATGGCGGCGACAGCATAGTCCTGGTCCCCAGTAGGTTGTCCCTTGGACAAGAGCTGCTGATAGCTGTGCAACTTTATGTCGCAAGGTGTTTCTGAATCTTTCCATCTATCGAAGTCCAGTCTCTAGAACTACTGTAGCTTGAAGCCACAGGGCTAGGCAGTGGACTGCCGTGACTGGCTGAGCCTCCGACATACTTGTGTCCATGATTGCGCTGAATTCTGCATCGTCGATGTTGTTCCTGAGCAAAGCCGGGCTTCATACTAGCAGCTCTCGCCACAGGACCTTTTGGAGCTTTCGAGAGTACAATGTAAATCTACTTGGAGCAACACGTTACAAGCTTCAGGGAATCAAAGCGACCACTGAAACTGTTGAAGCAGCTCTAACGACAGTATTCCTTACAAGCCACGCTCGACGAGTCCTCCCCAAACAACAACAAGCTCAAAAGTTCAATCCCGAAATGAACAACAAAAACCTCAAAAGTTCAATCCCGAAATGGTCACCGAATAATGATACCCTCAAGCCAAACAGATCAAGCTCACAAAATCGCTACCATAACATTCTGCATCAATGATAGCTGTCAATTCTTGAAGCACTTTACAAGCGAACTATCTTGAAGTTCCGGCAGCGTCACATGCTGAAACCGGACACCTGGCACCTTCGTGATGCCCCCCCCCCCCCCCCCAACCTGAGAAATAGCACCTGAAGCTATTTAAACGGGCAACCCAACCCTCAAAAACAGGGTTTCGGATATAGGGTGTAGGAAACCCCAAGCCGACGAAGACCCCAGGAACCCTCGAAGCTGGCAACCCCCCTGGGCCCAAAACCAAACATGCCCTTTTTTGGGGGGCAGCCCCGTGGGTCTCGGGCTTTTGGGGTTTAGTTTAGGGCGCCTAAATCCAAAGGTCAGCCCAGAAAGCAGTCAAGTGCTGGGGCCCTGACGATGAGAACAGGGTCCTGCCTTATATTACAGCGTATAGTAGTAATCAGAGATCCTTAAGAAAACTAGAAATAAATACTTAGGCCCCATTTTGCGCCCGTGTGGGGCCGAGGGACTTTTCGAGCCGCAGCCACAGCGGAACGAGACCTCGCGAGCCTGGCAGTGCCCAAGTTGAATGCCGAAGTGGAGTTTGCTAGGTCTGGATAAGGCTTGGGAGTTTATTAGTTGCCTTCGAGGGCTTTGGGGGTTGATGGGTATTTTGGAATGAGGGTTTACATATTGTGCAGGCCGTCAAGTTCGAGCATAAGCGCGTTTACGGCTGGGGGACACCATTGTCCCAACTCTGGCATTACTTCAGGGCCTTAAATCATGTTGGATCGGGCCTCACAGACTTTTGGCCGAGGGCTTTTGTTGGTGCAGTCTCGAGCTGTCACGCCCTAAGAGACTCCCATGTCCATTGGCAGGAGCAACATCTGCCACACCAAGGGACCCCTAAATCCTAAACATAACGGAGTCATCACTGTAACCTAGAAGACTGCCGGCAGTGGAGACTGAATTTTTCGGCAATCCAAACATTACACAACGTTATGAATTGCTACGTAGCCGAGAGGCTTGCGACGTGACTGAACGCATTTTGGTGGCACCCGAAACCCGGAAATTTAGAGTTTGGGCATACGTTCTGTGGTAATAATATACAGTAATAACAGTAATAAACACAATAAAAGAAATAAAACAAGTAATAGTATAGAAAAGTGATAGTAGTAACTGTGCAGGGATGTTGGGGCCTCTCCTGCATTTCGCATAATTTGGGTGGACGGGGGAGCCATACACCCAAAACCAGAAACCCTGAAAGCGCCTGAACGCCGTGGGTAGCTGGGCCTGAAGCGACATGTGCAAGAAAGCAGTGTTTCTGATGCTCTTCCCCTTTTCGTGTACCCCTGCACACCCAACATCGACTCTTGCAGGTCTCTCTTGCCGTCTCGTCAAGCTCAGCGGAATCAGCACTCTTGGGTTCTGAAGTTCTGGAACTCATGGTTCCAGTATGTTCCAGTGGATGACCCCGCTTTCGAAACGTTAGACCACCAGATTAAGAAGAGTACCGTTTACCACAAGTATTCACTGAATTACGTGCTCCGACCCAACAGCCGAAGCTGCTGGCCCTGTCGCTGCTGGGGTCGCCGCAAGCCATCTTTGCCCTTGGCCTCGGTATGTAGGGTATAACAGAGTTCACCGCTTCTCTGGATCGCGCATCGAGGCTCCACGCCCTGTGCCCAACAGCCCTCAAGTATCTGCAAGTACGACTTCAAGAAACAAGCGACTCCGGGTGCGTTGAAACATAACAGGCGCCTGCCAAAGCAAGAACGCCAAACGTTCGGTTCGGAGAGTTTCAGAGTCTCAACTGCTCGTTAAGAAAGCAGCACTTCGAGTGCTCGTGGGATGCACCGCAGGGAAAACACAGGAGCTTCCGGAACGATCCATCGAAAATCGTCTAAATATCGTGTCCGCTGCAGCACCTGTATCTGACCCCTCCGCCACTGCCAGAAAGCCCAGTCTCAGCTCCTAACATAAGTCGTTATGGGTCCTTGGGCCGGGTTGGGTCAAAGATCTCCCGGCCTGAGTGGATCTGACATGAAGTCTAGCTGTGCGTCAAGCAGCGAAAGCGGCAGCAGCTACGATGGTTGCCGATGCGCGGGCATCGAAATCGTTGTGCGAAAGGTGCAGCCTCAGCAGGAACAGTCCGAATGAGGCAAACGTGACTGCACCGGATAAAGACAATGGTTGACCAGCACCTGTAGGTAATGTAGTCCCTTCGCCCAACTGACTCAGCAAAGAAACAGGAATTAAACCTGCTTCATGAACAGGCTCGAAGCTTTCTTGCGGTGAGATGCAAATAATGTGTGCGCCGTGCCCATTTTAACACATGCATCTAACAGTTTGTTTCTGTATGTATCTTTGTACTTTGACAGATATGCCTCTACAGTTGTCCAGGGATCCGGCTCCTGTAAGCAACCGTCGGAGCTCCTGTTCCAGGCAGGATTTAAAATGTAGGCTTGAGAATTCTGAAGTTGCATGTCCTGGGTCCAAGCCCTTACCATCCCTCGACTCTAAACCTTTCTGGAGGGAGAAAAGCAGTCCTTACCATTCCCCTAGCCCGCCTGAGGTACGCAGCAAAGGGACCTGGGCTGACAGGCTATCACGCCACGAACCCCAGAAACTGGAGTGTGAATCGGTTCGGTGCTGAATGCGTCTTTGCCGTGTGTGTTTTCTACTTGCTTCTCTATTCTGAGAGAGGATAACGGTGCGACAGGAGATGAACGACGCGAACAAATTTTATGTATGCTCATGGACTGGTACGTCTTGAAGAATCCCCACAAACATTGCGCGCATACATATATGATATATACATGCTTCCACGTATGCAGTACAATATGGCTGGCAACAACTACATTACATTACATTGACATTACATTGCATTGCATTGCATGCATACATACATGCACGCACACATCAACGTCTTTTCCTCCTGGCGCATGATTCTTTACAGGCGTACATGTGCAAGCAGAAATGAGTGTGTATAGATGCATGAATCTATATCTATATCTCTTTCTCTAACTATCTTTCAATTTCTATATATGTATGTACGTGTATGTGTGTGTATGTATGTATATGCATATATATATATAAATGCACGTATGCACATGGTGTGAGTTTCAGCTTCTTTGGATGCCCCCCGGAGTCTTGAGTGGACAACTGAAACTACATCTTAGACCCCAGCTGCGAGCCTTCAGTCTGCTTCAGTCATCAACTTTGGTCCGCAGTCCCCAACCCAAGCCCCCTAGTGATACACGAGGCTGAGCTCGCCACCACCATCCTGTAGCAGATTGTGGTGCAGCTTCAACACCTCAGCCCCCAGTTGTCGATCTGAAAATCTCTTTCAGCAATAAAGCAACAGACCCAAAATCCTCACACACAGTGTGGAGCCCCTGTCTCACCATCAAAACCTTAAACAACATGTGGATGAGCATGAATATTAGCACAGCATGCGTAAATATGTACATGTGTGTATATATATATACATGGTAACCCCCTACACAGATACTGGGAAAAAACTGTGGGTCGGTTTGACTATCTTGTCTCATACACCGGTCGCCCAGCTTCAGCATACCGAACCCAACACAACGGAATGTGACGTTCACCCTTGGTGAACCCCGAACCTGAGGCTGCTACAGCCTATAGCCCGAATCCGACATCCCAATTAATCAAAGGCTCGGAGAATCAGGGTATGTCAGGGTTGGGTACATATTATGGCTTCGGCGTTTCCGGTCGTCAATCGGGAGGACCGTCCACATCCCGAAGCCTCCAGTATAAATCGAAACTGAGACTGAAGCACACCTTCGAGCCCTAGAAACTCAACTGCAAGCCCTTTCAACAGTCGTCAAAAGCCGAGGGCGGCGCATGGACTGGAATCCTGGCGGCCAAGAAGGCGCGCAGCCTGGGCCCCAAGCGGCATAGGGTTTTTGTTTCTTGGGTCGAGGCTTCGTTTTGACTGTTGATTGGCTCGGGGTCTAGGGGTGGTTGAAGGTTTGGAGGTTCAGTTTGAGGGTCTTGACAACTTGATGGTTTGATCTTAGGGATTAGGGTTTAAGTTGGACGTTTTCCATTGGACGGGGGACCTTGCAACCTGCCAGCTTTTCACTCCCAACACGCCTAGGGTGCTTCGACACAAGCACCAAGTCCTACAAGAACCCGAAAACCTTTTCAGCATGCTTGGATTGTGTGCCAGCGAACACTCCTCAACAGCAGGGCTTTCTCGTTCCCGAAACCCTAAACTCTACACCCTAAACCCCTAAACCCTAGCACCCCACAAACTCTGCGGCTGCGGCAGCTTGGCAGCGCCAGCAGAAGTGAGCTTGTTCCTGGCTCCAAGCACTTCGGGTCCCAAACTCCTAAACCCTAAGCCTTACAGGGTTTTGGCGCTCACAATCGGACAGCTTGTTATAGGGTTTTAGGGTTCAGGGCGTGTGCGCAGCTCAAGGAGGGGGTTGTCTTGCTTCTTGCTTCGTTTCGTAATTCTGCTTTAAATTGAACATTTCACAGCAAACCACATTGTGGGTCCTCGTGGCCTGTGCCGGCCGCTCGACGAGAAGCAAGGGTTTCCAACAAAGAACTTGCCGCTGGGAGGGGGTACCCCCCCTCACACCGAGGCTGCAAAACCAAAAAGGTGAAGATTTGGCAAGTCGCCCCGAACCGGCAGCTGCATTCTCGGCAGCCCAAAACCATGAACCTGATTCAACCGAAAACCCCTCAATCCTACGGGCGCTCGCCTTTCGGCGTGAATTAGAACTTCGTTGAGGTCTTGGGGCATGTTAGGCTCTACTTACATAGGAACCACACCAGCCTCTACACTAAACCTCGATAGAACGACCGGAAAACACACCTTTCCCTAACACCTTATTACTACTGTGTAACGCCTCCCTCTGAAGCCAAGCCACTCTGAGAAGTCCACGAGACCTGCTCGCAGCTTGGCGCCTGAGTAAAACCCGGGGCTCACAAGGAGGCAAAGCCTCTGGCTTTTCAAGAGTTCTCCCAGAGCTTATAATTGGGATTTCTGGGGTTGTGAGTTTTGTGGAGAGGCTGAGGCATGACGAAAGGGCTTCAGTTTTTGCATGTCGGACTTTGGGGTCTGCAGTTTCCAGTCTGCCATTTTCAGAGAAGTAAGATTCGAGGCATAATGGTAGTTGGGAGTTTCGATTTCACGGCTCCCTCGTCTGACCGTTCAAGGCTGCATGCTCACGCAAAGAGGCAACTTATGCATGTGTAACTTTCCTTGCACTACATTAACTGCAGCGGCAAAAACATCCTGAGTAGATACTTCAACTTGCAGCAGTGCCCGTGGCATTATAAACCCTCCGCTCTGAACACACCTGCAACCCATCCTCTGTAAACTCGAAAAGCCACGACCTCGGGATCATTGAAAAAGTGTGGCGCGCCGTCCATGGGGAGGTGCGGGGGCGGGGGGGGGGGGGGGNGGGGGTGTGGTGCTTCTTGTTTAAAGCACCTGGTATCCATTCTGGCATACGTTTCGGGACTTACCGTTTCAATTTCTGTTTATTAAAGCCCTCACCAAGACCCGGCAAAACCGTCAAGTACTGTGATTATAAACCCCTCTTAGCTCCACCGAAATGGCCCGACAAGATCCGACAAGCCTGAAGCCACAAAGTCCTAACAAATGAACCTTCAAACCCCCTAGGGGTTCGGGGTGATGAGACAAAAAAACTTCAGCTTGCGAATCAAGCCCGTTTAGATTCTAGATACCCTGTCCGCGAAAACTAAATTGAAACACCGTAAACAATCACCTTGGCCTTCATACTCCCGCATGGGCTCCGGGCCGAATTTGCTCGCGTGGTGTATGAACCAAAGGCTCCACTCTTCGGCACCCTGAAGTAGCTGAGGCTATAAACACAAATGAGTAAATAGACAAATACATAAATAAATTAACAAAAATACAAATAACTATATATAGACACAAATATGTACACATACACACAAATATATATATATATATATATATACATAAGTGTTTTTTTCGTGCGCGTGGGGGAGGATAGGTTTTGGACGGGCTATATGGGATTATTTGAGATTTGGGGTCAATGTCGGGGACTCTCTGGGGCCTTCTAACGGGTATAGCTCACTACAGCTTTGCTTTACAAGGATCTCAGGGAATGTTATTACGCTTGGCCCTTGCGGGTTCAAAGGAGTGCCGAAATCCACGGCCTATCCCACCGAAATCCTCGAAAGATAGATTCAAACCCAGCCTGTATCTATCTTTCGAGGATTTCGGCTGGCTAGGCCGTGGATTTCGGCATGCCTTTTCAGTTTGGAATGGTGAGGTTCTTGGTGATTGCTGGGGTTTAGGCTTGAGCTTTGGGAATTCACAGCTAGCACCTGTTTTGTGTGAGCATTTAGGCTTGTTGACACCATCGTAAGGCTTGTCGCGTTTTGGGTATCGGTTTCGCGGCTTTGGGGCACGACTCTTCAGATATCATAGAGCTCCTTGGGGGCTTTAAATCAGTGCTGAAAGAACTTCAGGTTAGATTCGTGTTTGGAGTTGTCATGAACCTCTACGGTTGTGTTTCTGCAACGGTCTTGATACATGTTCAGGTTTAGGCTTGTAGACCTCTTTATGGTTGTCTGCTAAGTTTTGCGGCTGGTGCTTATGTTGCAGAGGCGAAGTTGGCACAACAAAAAAACTGAGGCTGTCCTGGTCGGTTATGCCCAGGCCGTTCATGGCCACTTTCAGCTGCTTCTCCTGGAAAAGAGGCAGCCAGTACTGTCTCGTTACGTCTTTACTTCTCCGGCTCTCCCTAGTGAAATCGATATCGCCGTCGCCGTGGCGGTGGCAGTGGTCGTCGTCATCGCTGTGGTAGCAGCAGGTGTCGTCGTCGTAGCAGCAGCGGCAGCAGCAAAGGCAGCCGAATAGCACTGATTTCCAGATCCTCCCGCCGCCTATACGCGTCCTGCACATGATTGATCTCTGCGCCTTACCCCTCCCTCGCCCCCCTTGTCCTTATCGAAGCTTAGTCGCGAGGCCCATGTCGCCTGCGGTGCTTCCGGTTGAATGTACGAATGTCGATGGCCCTTGGCATTTGAAGCCCTCTCAAGTCATTGTCCAAGGGGAGGCTGCGATGACAAGGCATGCGCCATCAGCTTTGACACGATTCAGGATAAGCGTGTTTGGTAGTTTCGTGCCTGACCTATCTCCCATAATGCAATATGCAATCTTAGCAAAAATCTTCCAGGCCAAATTTTGAAGAACACCCTGCGCCCTGGACCTGGAATGTAGGCGGTAAGCAAAAACAACAGCATCCTCTTCATAAATGATCAGCAGGATCCGCAGCGTAAGGACTCCTAGGCTTACTGGTAGCACCGAACACCCTCACCCCTTGCTTGCCAACAACTCATCCACCAATGCCTCGCGGCGTGCAGCTTCTCCTCCACAAAGATGGCTTGTTTGGGAACAACCAAATCATCAGAACAGGGTTTGCAGGATTTTATGCTCCCGCTACTCTATTAGGCTGATGGTGGGGGGGGACGACTTTGAGGACTCAAGTACAGCGTTTTCGGCTTACAGTAGGCGGCGAGTTGCCTGCGCCCGTTTTCCCAGCGGCTTTGCCGTGACTGTTGCGGCTCATCTCAGTTGGACTGGAACCCTACCCAAAGGCCCCAAAGTAGTTCCTTTTTGGGATTACCTTATAGAATCATAGAATTCTAAATATGAACCCCAAAAAGGAAGTACTTTGGAGCGTAAACCCTAAATCCGCAGCCTGTAGCCCTGGCGGGTCCTTGTGCCCTGCCACCTGGATTGATGTGCGAAGCGGGACTTGGGGTGCAAAACTCGTGATTCTTACATGGGTGGTTGTCACAATTAGGGTCCCTTTTTGGGTACCCTAAATATTAGGTGCCGTATTATATTAAGGCATTAAGGACCCACAAAGGGACCATAATTTTGACAACCACCCACATGTAAAGTGCCCATTCCCGTTTCTCTCTCAGCAAATCTAAAGGGTTTCGGGACGCTGTCTTCGCGGTTCGACCAGGTTCACATGTCTCTAACACAGCAGTCTCACATTTCTCTAACACAGCACTCCCTCTCTCAATTCCCGGGCCCTGACCATCTTAGAGGCTTAGGTTACCCACTCTCCATGTGGAGCCAAGAACTAATATAATCTAAAAGTGAGCATCAGTATCAGTACTGTACGACCTTCCTTTGCCAAGGACCCAAACGCATATCCTAACTTCGATCAGCGTCCTTGCGCTCTATGCCCCAACCGAACCCGAAGCAAACCTTCAGAAGACCGATTTCCTCCAACCCTTCCGGTCGCCACTGCAGTCAAGTCGCTGTGTACAGATGCCTGGCACTGGGACAGAATTTGGCCATGCACTGCAGTGTTGTCGCTTCAATGATTCATCGGCAAAAGCAGTGGGGAGTGGGCCGAAAAGCGATCAGACTGCAGAAGAATAGATGGGCAATATATATATATATATATATATATATATAGAGAGAGAGAGAGAGAGAGAGTACAAAGTCGGCATCGTAGCGAGAAGAAGCTAAGACGAGAGGAGATATGGAAAGAAAGAGAGAGTGAGAGAGAAAGACAGAGACAGAGACAGAGAGCGAATGAGGGAGAGGGAGAGGGAGAGGGAGAGGGAGAGGGAGGAAGGGAAAGGGGGCGGGGAAAAGGGAGACATCGAAGCGCGTGCTGCAAATCGCAAAATTCCCATCATGTTCATCTTCACGTGGGAAGGAGTGAGGGAAGGAATCACCCCAACCCAAGCAGACCAATTCTTGATACACTTCTCGATTTGTGCGTGTCATCCTTGCGCAGGGGCCATGCTAATCTTCTCTGTATCGTTCCAATTCTATCGGATGATCCCCGGATTCCCTGCTTCGGATTTCTGAGGATCAGCCCTTTTTGCTGCAAGCTCAAACGCAAGGCCGTCTGGTAGTTAGCCGCCCTAAAGCCTGAACTTTGAACCCTCTATCCCACACAAAAACTCTGGAACCTTAAACCAGGGTGGAAAGTGGCGCGGGGAGTGCGGGCAGTGTTTATCTTTGTTGTTTTTCCTATGGTGCTTCTGCTTTTCTACTATTTCATTTCTGTTTCCGGGAAAAAACAGGATTCCACTTGTCTTCCTAATTTTATCCTATTTTGGGCCACTTGCGATCTGACTAGAGTTAGCACAAGAATCGGACATAAGCCTCATGCCTTAAAGCCCTAAACTAAACCCTAGAGCCCTAAAGGCTCCGAATTGTTTCCGTCCCAAGCTTCGAGCTCGGATGCAGCTCCAAAGAGGCGCAGGATAGGTCTGGGAGGGCTTCGGGGAATAATTTATCTCACGATTGTTCTTGCTACGTCTACTTATGAGTGTTATTATTATTAGGACTGCATTTATGATAACCCTAAACCCTACTATGATTGTACTGAGGATTTTGGCCTATGTTTCGACCGTCATGAAATGTCATGAACCACCCGTCATTCCCGATAGTGGTTGAGTCGATGGCCTCTTCGCGGCTGGCTTGACCGCGGCGGTGCGACCGCAGTCCTTGAAGATCAGGGAAACTTGGAGTTGGAGGAGTTTTGAGGCGGTGGGAGAGGAGGGTGGGGGGATCGGGGTAGCGAGCCTGGATCTTCCTTATAATCACAATCATGGAAAAGTAACCTGCTCGAGTGAGGCATACAGCCACCGCCGGCCACCCAGAAAGAAGGCAAGCTAAACTCCTCATGCCCCACGACGGTGTATAGCTTCGTCAATTCTTGAAAAGCGGGTCGGGTCTGTTTTGGGGGGCTTTTCGACTCATTGCTGTGTGTGAGAGCTTCGGAAGAATATGGATATCTAGGGACTGCTAAACTCAACGTTCTTCCTACAAGTGCAACACACTGACCGTTCCTTAACACCTAACCAGCTCCCTTCTGATAAGGCGAACTTCCTGACGGGACTTGGGAGTTTCCAAGTTCCAGAGCCCAAGATAGCCCAAGCTCCCCAACCCCCTGATATAGCGGCCTTAATTAGAATAGGGTTTTGGTGCATTTTATAGCACATTTATAATTTATAATACGGAACCGCCCCGGTGGTATTGGTAACTATTCAGGCCCTATAGTCTATAGTAAACCCTAAACAGGCAGAGCCGTGGGCTTCCATCTCGAGCTCCCTTGTGATCATACGAAGGCCTCAACCCAGAAGCCCAAAACTCAAACGCCCCAAGCCAAAACAGAACTAAACAAACATCTAAATTCCGTAAACAACTTGGCATGCTGGCATTTGTAGGAAGCTCGTGAGAGCCGGTATGAACCATATCCATGTGTGGTCGACATGACATTGACAAAAGGAGCCTTCGGATGCTGATGCTGATGCGACAGCGTACAACCCGTATGCGTACCAAAGCCAGTGGCTAGGCCTGCAAGGGATATCAACCAGAAGAGCAGTGCCTGCTGAGCCATGTGCTTACAATCACTTAAAGAGCACCAGCCAGCAGAACAACATAGAATCACAGTTCGTTAATACACGGCCAGGGCATTCGTAGAACACTTTGCTCTTCAAGTCAGACGTCCCAAAATTGAAAGACAACAGACATGTCTAAGCTCCCCCTAACACAGCACGCAGAAGCTGAACGAAGTGTTGGGGCGACGCGTAGGGCGCATAGCCTCATCGCAGTGTATACATATGCATGTATGTACGCGTACATGACTTGCACATCGTTGTTTCGTTTGTGTATGTGTATGTACAAGCAGCACCAGTATACGTGAATATAGACATACACGGCGGCTACGTAGATTTCTTCTTGCTCGCTCTATCGTTGTACATCGAGAAATGCGATGCCCTTTGCTTCCGATGTCCTGGCTGCGCCATGACAGCGTCCACCCGCAGGCCGGGTTCTCTGACCGGCACGGAAGGCCTGCCTACCCTAAGCGCCTGTGCGTCGCCCTGCCGCTGTCCACAAACGAAGGGCTTTGGGACTTATGACTTGAACACATGGATGACTCCCTGACAAACTGACCAAAGGAGACAATATGGGATGACGAATGCTGACAGCCTGCAGACTCTATAGCTAGCCGTCGATCTCTGATGAAAAGTTGCTGCAAGGCGAGCTTGGAAGAGGTGGACGCGGGGGCAGTGCCCACACAGACGAAACTCAGTGGGCCTTGCCGGCTTTCTTCGGCTTTGAACTTGAAAAATTCTGGACCTGTTATACATATATGTCGTTTTGCGATAATTATTCTGAGGGCAACGTACGCCTGGATATGTAAGATCCAGTTGCATGACCGACATGTCCCATGTAAGCTACAGCCCACTGCATAAGAGGCCTGTTGGCCAATGCACTGCCACCCTTCCGCGGGTGTTGCAAAGCTTGGGCCAAAAGGGCCGGGTCGATGTCGCATCTAGTCGGCACGATCACTCTACCTGTAAAACCCAAAACCATGCGCCGACAGAATATGTTCAGGATGTACCAGGATTTGTAAGGTCCACAACCTGTTGGAGCGGCGAGTATGTGAAGTGTGTGGATCATGTCTATATTATACTATATGCTCGCAAGACGACCCCTGTGACGGAACAGCTTTTGAGCGTTTTTGCTCCTCAAAAACGAAGTTACTAGTACAAAAGCCAATACGAACACCAACGACCTTATCATCCTTGCCTGGCTACGAGATTGACTAGGATTGGTGCTTCCATGAGCTAGTGGGAACAAAACAGACAGCATCGCTGGAACGACATGTTTCTTTGTCACTGTGGCCCCATCAACCCGTCAAATTATGTGCGCAGGCCTGCAATGTAAACATCGCCTGCACCGGTTGTGTCAGCAGGAGGCGCCTCCCCACAACAGCTGGGCTCTGGCGGCAGAAACACAGGTGTAAAGGGTTATCGGGCAGCCGCTATGTGGATCTTCCCTGCCGGACCTTGAAGACTGTGTGCCTCGATGCTCTCTGCGCTCAGTGCTTTGTGCCTTTTTTGAAAACCAAACGCCTATATAAACATCCTATCTATGTAACCTCGTAGCTGTAGGGAGCCCTTCCAAAAGATTCCCCTGAATGCCCTAAACCCCTGAAACCTGCGACACCCAAATCTATAAAGTACAAAAGGCCGCCAAAATACACTGATCTAATCAGTAAAGCCCTACATTAAACCGTGAAGGCTACATGACAACCTGCCGAAGTTCTCGAAAAAGCCTCGTCTGCCCCAAGCGGCCATGCCTTGGCAAAGGCTCCCGATGCGTACTATAGGGGTAGAATAATTACCGATACTATTTTGAAGGGTTCCTTGCTATAATTATAGTATAGTGGGCCCGAAAACCCTATTCTAATTGTTAAGGCCCCCGCACTGTGCCAATGTTGGGGTTTGTAAGTTGCCATTAAAAGAGTTGGTTAGGAAACAGTTTCGAGAAATGATTGATGATGGCATCCGGCCGCAGCCGAGAATGATGATAAAGGGTAGTTACAGAATTGGTTGGCAGTGTAGCTTTCAGCAGCAGTTTCGATTGTCTCAATCAGCCTTCACGATTCAATAGCACTGTAAACAAACCACCCCACATCTCAAGCCCAAAAACAAGTGCTCATGAAGATTTAGGTGTTTGTTGCAATGTGCTTCGCGTGTTTGTGTAGTCGACTCTGCTGTCTATTTTAGTATGTGTTGTAACGAGGTGGTTGTTATAGTTGGCCAATAAACCGTAAGAAACCAATCTACAATGGATGCTTGAATTCTGGCTTTACAGTGTTGTTTATACTTGTGCATTATAAGAGCAACATCTTGAACTTGCTGAAGATGGTCTCGGTCACATGACGTGATGGGATTCACAAACGTTCAGACGGATCCGTCACGCGATTGAAAGGTTCCAAGCAGCAGGTGAATGCTCGTGTCTGGTGGGTTAAGGTCTATAGCTCAAGCGTGCTGGCTACACCGCCGAAAGACTTGTCAGCATAATCGCATTCAGCTCATGCCGTCCATCCCCATGAACTCCCAGGCCCAATGCGCCAGGGCACATCGCAGGCTAAGGTAAGGAAGCCTTCAAAGGAGCCAGCACAGCAAACCTGCAGCTCTGTGTCAGTGTTGTTTGGCAGTATGGGACAAGATCCGCATCGTGCTAGGATGCCCCAAACGCTGAACTTTTACTTTAAACGAACCCACAGCTCGGGAGCACATTCGGTGTGCAGAGTTGCTGATGGCCACGGAGAATGACCCGCAAGCCCCCGCCTTTCGATTGATTGTCTTCTTCTGTATCCCTCGTTATCCCTCTCTCCTTCTCTATTGCTCCATATCTGTGCAGGGAAGCACGCTGCACAATCGAAGGTGCGCAGCTTTAAACCACCATGATGAAAGGATTTATGCCAAGAGCGAACCGAATAAGAACCCGGGGTTTCTTGATCAGGTTCCCGATAATGAGCGTTCGGGTTCAGCATGCCAGGCTTTCAAACTCACGGGGTTGAGGCTTGCAGCGTTTGGGGTGCAGGGTTAAAGGGGCTTTGGACTTGGAGATCTCTGGGCTTCACGAATAGTATGTGTATATAAATATATACATACATACATACACACATATGTTCATGTATGAAACAGGTGCACAGGACCAGGTTATCAGTTGCTTCTACATCCATAGCTCCCAGTTGATCTGGGGAAAAGCCGCCACAAACTGTCAACCTTATTACTCCAGGTCATCGCAACAAGTATCGTAGAACCTACGGCAACAAGATGCAACAATGGTAAGCCCAAAACTAAAGCCCCAAAAAATCCTAACCTAGCCTAGACCACTTTCCTACACCCGAAACCTCGGAACTTCAGCCCTAAACGCCCAGATACTCTAAAAAAGGGGGCCTTAACAATTAGAATAGGGTTTTGGGGCCCAATATACTGTAACTACAATAAGGAACCACCAAAATAGTATAAGTAATTAATTATGTAGGCCCCTATCCTAAATCCTAAACCCTATAGATCCCTCAAACGAAGCCTTAAGGATCCCTTTAAAGGGAACCCTAGGTCCCTAGGTAATGTAAAACCGGAAAAACCCACATCGCAGGGTGCTGAACTCAGCTCGCAGCCACCGGAGCGCCGAGGCTCTTAAGCTCCTGTGCTGCAGCAACGAGACCCTCCTTTGAAATGGGTTTAGTGTTTAGGGTTTAGTGTTTCAGCGCTCACACTCGGACAATCCAGGCGAAGCAATTGGTTTGGAGTTGACAAGTGTGAAACGAATCTTTAGGGATGAGTCTTGACAATGCGAAGCAACAAGGAAGTCTTCAAACACATAAGGTAATTGTGTTTCTGCTGACTTCTTCCCACCCAGGACTGTAAGTAAGCAGGGTGTGACCAGTAGGATCCTGGGGAGCTCACTGCTGCAGATCACTCCAAAGGTTGGGTCGGGCGGTACCTACATAGACCTAAAACGTAAAGGATACAATCACAACGAACTATGAATAAGGACCGAGAGTGGCCTGGGTAGTGAGTGATCCATTGTGCCATCTTCACGATGACTCAAAAGTTGTTTGTTCCCTATAGTACAGACCAGTCGTTTTGACCTTTCTAACTATGTGGGACTGCCCAATGCATACACATGCTCATGCCGGTTCATCTGAGATTACGGTTGCTAAGCGACAATCAGGCGATGAGGGACATACGAGTTCTCAGGCATCAAATATGGGCTTGCAAGGCATGTTTAAAAAACGAATTATAAATTATGAATTATGAAGTTCTTGCTTCACTGCCAATCGGCTCAGTACCTCTGGGTCTGCTGCGGGTTACACGATATTGAGTGAATGGATGCTTGACCAGACGCACTCACCAAAATCGAACAGCCTGCCCCCAGGTATTCAGAGCTTTTGTCGTGCCCACCGGAGCCGCCCATTCAGCGCTAATGGTGGTTCCGTGCACACTACTTGTTTCGTCCTGTCTTTCGGGGCAACCACTTTGCTCCAGGCTGCTGGCTTTGTATAGTTGTGCCGAAGCGCCAACTCATGGGTCTTGCAGCGTGTATATCGAATTCCCACATGCTCAATGCAGTCGAATACCTCAAGTTCTCCCGCTCGATGCAGTCGGATTCCCTGGAGTTGTATATGGAATTCTCACATGCTCCATGCAGTCAAATTCTCACGCTCGATGCAGCTGAATTCCCTGGAGCTGCGGTGCCACCTGTTTGCCGAGCGTGCTCCTCATCCCTCACAGTCTCGTCCACTTCACATCTAGACCCATGCATAACAAATCGCGAAAGTCCTGAAACCTTGCAAAGGTTCTTGCAGTAGGGTCCACTATGTTTGAAGTTGCGACTTCCCGGGGACTCTGCATGTATCATCGTAGCAACAAGCAGTTGGTCACGGACAGCGATGTGTCCTTGATGACTTAGCATGCAGGCTTGCTCCCATCCCAGCCAGGCAAAGAACCTTGTCTGGTCTATCAGAGATGTCCATGGCAGGCGCAGGCGCGGGTTAGTGGTTTGTTAGGGTGACCAACAAAGAGGCATAGCTTAAATAAGAAATAACCGATATGATTCACACCACAACAATGCAGCTGCAAGGCTTTGCCAGTAGGGTGAGGCCAGCTACATGTTATATAGGGAGAATTAACCAACATGGGGGTAACAAGGATAAAACATGCTGAAATAAGGATTAGGGTAAGGTAACCTTCGTTCGCACAAACCCTTCCCTCCGCTTTGCTGCTGACGGGAACGGCAACCTTTTCGAAGGAGCAGCTCGCAGTGCTGTTGGCCCAGCACTGGTCCAGGCACATCTCCCCAGATGCATCACTGACCGCACAAAGATCAACGGCAAGGCTGTCGAGCGTTGAGGATTCAAGGTGCTGATGACAAGTCGGTAAGTTGCTGCTTGTACCTGCAATCCCTTCAAAGTCTTCGACACCACTAGTGAGACGAGCGAATGCAATGATTGACGTGGTGGGTGCGAGGTTCGGGTATTCGCTCGTGTGACGCTCTCATACTAGCTCACATTTCCCAATGAATGAGTCTAGCAAATGAACTTTGTGATCGAATCGTGCTGCACGCACGTGCGAACGTAGATTTGTTGTTCACTGTGTGGCTCTCTAACCTTGAGCCAAAAAGGAGGGTTTAGTGTTTAGGGGTTAGGGTTTTAAGGTTTACGTCGAAAAAAGGCAGTCTTGAGGATAGTTTAAACAAAAGACATAAGAAAAACCAGGGATAAGATGTCAGTGAAAATAAAAGGAACTAACACGGGAATATCTGCTGGTAACATGGTCATAGTAATAGCAATCGGAAGCCAGATTTGAAGACCCACAGTGGCCACAATCAAACTAGGAACAGTGCTCATGAAAAAACTAATAACAACGAACTAAAACAAACAAACATTAGCAATCCTGCAGCCGCCACCTTCACGAATGCTCAGAACCAAAGTCAAAGGCGAAGACGCCAAAAACACAACCATGAAGTGAGGGACCAAAACAAAGGACCTCAACTTAGAAAGCCCCCTCCCCATGCACACGCGCGTGTGCACGGACCAGCCGCACATACAAGCGCACACAGACGCACAGACACACACACACACACAAACAAATTCACTGGAAGACAAGGCTGAGTCTTGCACAAGACCGATGGCAGCATGCTTAGAAAGTTGGCTTTCGATAGCTATCCCATGCATGCTAGTAGAACAGCTACGGTTGTCCAAGTACCTATGTAGGGGCTATGCTGTCATGCAACGTCCAGATGCTGCACGGCCTGCAATTGTCCGACTGTGCTCCACCAATCATGGCAAACGCAGCCAAACCGGGCTACAGGCCCTAAAAACCCAAACTACATCTGGATCTAAGAGGGCTTCTTCCCGCGAGCAACCGAACTTCCGAACCTGCATGCGTGGGGGGCCTTTCCAATTCTTCATCTCCTCCTCTCCTTACTATTGCTACTGTTATTGTTGTTTTTCAGTTTGGGGTTGTATGAAATTCTGATATAGAGAATTACCGGGATAGCCAGCTCAGGACTGAGGCTCCTGCGAAAGACTCCGAGCAACAAGCCGTTGGCTCTAACATTTTGCACTGGCGCACTTGTCTATATTGGCTGGTCTTTGGTGCGATTAAAGAGTTTCCTTCTGAGGGTCTCGACTCTCGACTCATTGAAACGATGTCCTGCCAATGGAATCAAACAAGCACAGGAGGAGATGTGTTACCAAAGCTCATGTGTCACGGACAAGACCTCAGAGGAGCCTATTCCGGCATCTTCCTGGGACAGCGCATGTCGTCTTGAGCGACTCACCATCTGCATGGAACTCTTCGGATGCAACCCCGCGAATTCTCAGGCAGTGAAGCTCGATTGAGGGTTAAACCTTTAAGCACTAAGCTCTCAGGTTGTGTCCTCGATGCAGTCCTACATTCTCTCATTCTCTCGCGCAGCCACCTTGTTCAGCATGCTCGGAAACATGGGTCTGAACGAAGGGACTGGGGCGATGCGGTCTTGATCAAATGGGGGCTAGGCAAGTAGAAGGATGCCTCCTGCCTCCGTGTTCTGCTGTACAGCTACGCTTTGTCACTGGAGCTCCAACTCGTCAAGGGAGGGCTTCGGGGGATCCTTCAGGTCTGTCTTCTCGCCGGACCTGCTCAGGGCTTTAGGACTTTCTATCAGTTCGGGGTGCAGGAGGTTTCAGGAGGAGGGGGCTTCGGGGTCTTTGGGTTGAGGAAGTTGAAAGGCTTGATGGTTTTGTGGATCGAGGAGGTTTCGGGTTCAGGCCTCGGTTGGGAGGTTGGGTCGAGGGTGGGTGGTTTCCCTTTCGGTCGCTCAGATTGCAACCTGTCGTGCCTGAACTTGCCTCGCAGCCTTGTCAGCCCTACACGACACTCCAAAGGAGAGAGGACCGACGCGTCCACCAACGAGAGAGAGGCATTAATTAGGCTGGGGCTTCGAGAGCTACAAGTATTATAATAAGAAGGAACGCTAAAGCGAACCATGCAAAGCATTCGCACTGCAGCTGCGATGCATATCATTCAAGCTCCGCAAAGGCGAGGTGTAAGGTTCGGGGGACTGATCTGAGTCGATGTAAAAATCAGTAACAAAAAGATCCGGACGACTGGTGACAGTGGCCCTTTAAGTCTTTCATGTCCACATATCGTAGAACATATTTCACGACCCCCTCAAAATCAATTGGCCCTATTCGACATATTAGGCCGCAGACAGTCCCATGCAATCTTGGGCTATCTCTGCTTGCCTGGCTTTGTACATGGCTTCGCCGATGATCTTCTTCATGCTGTCATCACCTGCGAACTTCAGAACATAAAGGATTCCAGGGTTGACACAGGAAGTCCTGATAATACAGGATACCCCGCACTTTGAGAAACACCAGCCTTCGTCGTAGAGATCCTTCATCATGGACATGATGCTGTCCTGCGTACGCCACCGTTCGTCTGGAGGTAGTGTGCTGCGGTTCTGAATGCTTTAGAACTGTGTACTCCTAGCGAAACTAGCTAAATTAATTGAAGGATGATCCTGACTCTTCAGGAGGTTTTTAAACACTGATGCCCTTAGCCCTGGAACCTATGGCCCTAAGGGTCCACAGGACCCAATAACTAGGCACCCGGGTTTAGCATAAGAGTTATGTAGGTTTTCTTTGTCACTCGCAACTCGACAAAGTCAGGCGAGGTTTCTAGGCAGCAGCGGAAGATCTAGTTATGTAGGTTACAGTTTGGGAGAGTATCTGATAATCAAGTACTTGGACTCATAGGGTAGGTTCGGGTAGGTTGCTCGTTCAACCTTATGATGAAGCGGTGTCCATAGGCCTTCCGCCTTTGACACTGCTTGTTGAACCTCTCTATGCTCTACGCCCCGTTGCCTACACCATATAAAACGATCCCAAGAGCTGTCTCGACTACAGAGGATCGGATCTGGTAAGAATGGTCATATCCGTTTCCATTCCTACGAGTACGATGACTGCTCTTATATTATCAGACTTGCAGTTGGCAACGGACCGTGACGATGATCTGCTGCTACAACAAAGGTAGGCCCTCGGCTCCTGTGGGTTCTCCGATTTCGAAGCCGTGGGCTTTCGCTTGCCTTTGGCGCAAAGGTCCACCCAGGAGTCGTAGCCATACTCGCCCTTCACCTTTCGAAGCGCTGCAAAGGTGGGATGCTGGAAGTCCCAGTAAAGAGTCCTTGTCTGAGGCACCCTTAAGTCGTACCTACAAAAAGCACCTTCTTACCAAATGTTGAGGTGCATTCTGCTTTCAGCTCCGTTTTAATCTCATAGGGGAGGCTTCAAGGGATTCAAAGGCTTTCTGCGGGGGTGTTGGCTTTCACTTTCACCCGTTGGCACCCGCATAGACCTCTTGGCTTTTAGGTGCACCTTTCGATTCCGAAGGCTCGGGGCGTGGGGTTGAACCATACCACCTTTCAAACTTTCGCATGCAGGGGTATGTGTGTACAAGCTATCGAGATTCAGATTTGGGGGTTGTGAAGGGCGCCATGCTCGGCGCTTGCAGTCATTGTTTTACTACTCACGCTTCACTAAAAATCCGCAGGCAGCAGCAAAGGGTGCAAGGTTGTGAACATGTTTCTCAGGTTTACACTGCCAGATCTGGCAAAGCCGTGTTTTGTCCGCGAGGCTCTGCCGTTTGGCTTACATCTGCTGTGATCCACATTCAGATGCTAGGATCACCACAGGCATGGAGTCCGGGATCTAGGGAAAGCAGCCAGTCACCGGGACAAGCTCAAGATGTGGCGCCTTGCGGAGGGTGATGATGACGTGGTTCTTCTTCACCCTGAAGCTGGACTCTGCAGGCACGATGTCCTTCTCAAGGTTCGTCCGGACAAACCGGTGGTTCCTTGGAGTCTGGTTTCTTTCTCGTTCGATGCAGCATGACACAGCGGGTGCAAGCCTTTCGTTGGCAAGCTCACTCCGGGAATGGCCAGCTGTTCCGGAACTAGGTGACTAGGTTGCATGCACATGTACTTGCGAAGGCACATGCGCATCCACAGGCCTATCCGGCAAACGGAAGCCAGTGTAGAAATGCAGGACATGCCCTTACGCAAGATGTAAGTCGCTAGCTGTACCTTCAGATGTCAGAAAGTTCTTTAGGACATGAATGACTACTTAATGCATTAGTCAACAACACGAAGACCTGAACTTCGGTTAGACAGTTCATACGTATCTATATTTGCGTAAATGTTTAGATTAGCAATAATAACAGGTATTAATGAACTAGCGCCTTCCTGCACGTCAACACACAGAGACACGCACACACACACACACAGACACACACAAACAAACAAACAAACAGACAGAGACACTCACATACGCGCACTCGCATAGACCCTCAGCTCAGGGGCTTTCCATCCAAACCCATGATCTTCAGGTCGAACGAATCCTGTCAGAAGCGCGATTTTTTAAAAATTGCCGGGGAGTTTGATGGTGGGCTCAAAAAACAAAAGGATTTTCGAGATCCAGAAATACAAGTAGGTGTCAGGGCTTTAGGTTCAAAGCTTGCAGTTTCGGGGCCAGACATGGCGGAGGCCGCAGGGTCTTGAGCTTTTCGAAGCAAGGATGGAACCAAGCTTGCCCCCATTTAATGGCTCCAAATCAATTCAGAGGAGCACGTTCATGTTTCTTTCTTGGGTGGGGGTGGGGGGTCAAAATGGACGGGGAACCTCCGGAACAGCGGGAAGAAGTCAAACTCTCAGCTCTGAAGAATGAATGACTCAAGCAGAGCAGGTGCAAGTTGTGCCCCTATACTGGGGAACAGGTCTATCTATGGTTGGGTCACCTGTCCTCGATAACCTCAAAAAGAGTCCCGGGGATTGCCGCAATAGGGCACTCGGGGCTGAACAAATCGTATAATAAGGGAGGACCACATACAGGGAAGCAAAAGGCAATGCTCTGTAAGCCATCCCACGCTAGACGAGAAGCGTTTAGTGCCTGACCCTCGCCGAGGAGTAATATCGATACGACCCGAACACACCCGAAGTACAAGTACAGCACGAGAATCCCGAAGACCAACTCAAACAAAGGCTGCGTCCAATTGGCAAGATGAGAGTCAAAAGTTGATGACACCATCAGGCCGTAACGAGGCAGCACCAATACTTACCGGAAGACTGTGTCATAAATGGGACTTCGGAGAAGTCCTGTTCAAGGTACAGTTGCGTTCTTGCACGGAAATCCGTGCGCGTGAGCAATACCAGCGGACACCGAAAGTGACATTGCTGTCTCGAACCAAGAGGCCATGGGTCAAAAGCCTACAACGGAAAACGTCGAAATGCCGGCCCTGAGTGCTGCCGAATCCCGGGATAACCACAGCACTTCTTTCAGATTCAGGGGCCTGAATAAAAATTAATCCCACGGGTTTGGGGTCTAGAAGTGGCAGGCAATGACATTCAAACTCCTATATCGGCGTATCTCGTGTAAGCGCTGCACGTCCTGCCCGAATTGTCGAGAGATTCGCTTAGGAAGCCCTCTAGCAAAGATTCAATCCTGCATGACATCCATACCCAATTCTCATATACAAACCTGCAGCACCACCTCTCTGAAGCTCCCCTGAAAGCCAAACCCCTTTGAAACTGGGCTTGCCGGATGGCAGACAATAGCAACCTCAGGCCACCCTGCCAGCTTCAACCCTAAACCCCAAAGCCCAAAACCACGTCTCTTTCACTCTCTCTCTCTCTGTCCCTAAAACTCGGGTTTCGGAAGCCTAAGACCATAAACCCTTACAGAACCCTTCTGAGAAAATCCCAAACCCCCAAACCGTAAACCCTACAGCCTAAGACCTTAAAGCCTTAAGGTGAAAACCGCCCAAAGCCGCCTCCTTGAAATCGCAAGTGATGCTCTCGGCAGGAAGCGCTTCCACTCCTTTCAGCCTGTGGGGTTTAGGATTTCGGAGCTGGTTTTAGGGTTCAGGGTTCAGGCTTTCAGGCGGTAGGGTTTTCGAATTTCGGGGTTAAGATTCTTCTAAGGGTCCTACAAGAAGGGGTAGAGAAGTTTCTCCAAGGCCATCTGCAGGGGAAAGGGTTTTGCACACTGACTCGTGATCTCCTGTGTTGCGTGATGGAGCACATAGATGCATGTAGTAACATAGTATAGGGCGCTGGGCTTAAGAGCTCAAGGTCAGATATGCAGGTTTTACGGAACAAGACTATCGGCCTTGGGAGGCTTTAGCAATCGAAACCTACTTCTCAATCAAGGTCAGACCTGGGCGTTCTTCTTCAACAACTTTTGTGGATTTCATTACCTCCCATCAAGTTAAAGGCTGCAACCACCTCGATAAAAGCCCTTGCCTCAGGTCGATGCTGACATCCGGCTTGTTGTAGCCACCTAGGTCCTGGCCCAGCGGTGCGAGAAAGCACCGGCTGGAGTGCGGTGTCCGGAAAAGCCGGATAGCTTTTCTGGGTTCGGGGTTTCTTACTCTGACAGCTTGCACCAGTAGGGTTCAGGATTTCACGACGTAACTCCCTGCAGCACTGCAGCGTGTGAAGTAGCAACGCGGCCAGTCCAGGGCGAAGGTGGTGATCTCTGTCCACGGCCCCACTGGCCGCACATCCACGGCTGGTGCTGCGGCCTTCATGTGATGGGTGGCAAGGTTTGCAGTTTCGAATGTTCGGAGCTTCGTATTTGCACAGCAAGCCCGAAAAGCCTTCCAAACGACAGGCAAATGTCATGTGTGGACAAACCCAAACACATATAACATGTGCTTATCGTTGGAGCTGATGGGGTGAACAAATCTGCGTGCTTGCCCCTTGGAGGCGTTCTACAAACACGTCTCCCTTTTGGAGTGGTAACAGCAGCTTTCACAAACGTAGCTTCACCGAGAAGGCTTTGTGCGATGGCTTTGAGTTCTGTGGCCTTGTGTTCCCTTTATATGGAAGAAAACGATCTTCGATTGAAGGTGTGTGTGTATATATATATATATTATATAAAGATGATTTTTTCAATTTCATGTGCAGAGCTTTGAACTTTAGGAGCTTGATATCTCGATATATCTCGCAAAGCTTTGCTTGCGGTGTTGAGGAAGAGTCTACGCTATGTGAGGTCCTAGGATTTGGGGTTCAGGATGTCAATGTTGGCCACGTCAGTAGGACCTCCCAAACCTAAACCGCAGATCTCAATCGGGCCTGCGCCGACGCTGGCGCGACCTCGCAGCAGCAGCCAAAGAGGAGGTGACAGGATTTAGGTGTCAAGAAAGCATCCACGGCTTCGGAATTGTAACTTAAAGTATTTTTGGTGTTTGTGCCGCATCCGTGTCTCTGGCAATCCCTCAAAGTCTGAAAGCTTAGCTTGAGCTAAAGCTTTAAGCCTACAAGCCCCAAGCCGTCATAATCAAGCCTGCAGAAGTAAGCCAGAACCTTGTCCCACACGTCAACTGACGAATACTGACGATATCAACAAACAAACAAAAACAAAACACGGAAAACATACATGTGTACATAAATAAATGAATATATATATATATATACACATACATACATACATATATAAAAACATCTAAACATATGTGTGTATATTAATAATAACTATATGTGTATGTAAACACATGTTGTATATGCAAGGGAGCCCCCCCAAACCTAATCTTATTTAACTTAACAAAGATTTCCATGTGATTGAGGTATTCTTGCTGTCAATGCTGTACTGATCCCTGAACCCCTAAACCCCTGATCCCGAAACCCTAAAACCCTAAACCGCAAGTAAAGGCCCTGGAGCTGGAGCTCTGCCTTGGGGCTCGTCGCCGCTGGAGTCGCCTCCGAGCCCTTTGCCTTGAGCTGCTCAGCCTGGTTTCATATACATGTACGGGATTACGGTTTACCAGGGGTTTAGGGTTTAAGGGTTAAGGGTGTTTTGCGTCCGGGCTATGAAGGTCTGGCCGGAATAGAGGGGCCCTAAACAGGGATTTGGGTGCATTGTACGTGCTGTTCTTTGTCGGCCCTTTTCCCTCCGCTCGGGGTGCATCAAGAACGTCGCCACGGGGTTAAGGTTTTGCTGGTTATAGTGCATAGTACAACCGTGCAAGGTCTATAAAGGGATATATTACAGCTGGCTGAGGTTCCTGCGATCACAACCAGGCTGCGACTTACGGCTTGGGGCTTTAGGGACTCTAATTTAAGGTGTAGGGCAAACTAACAAGTACATAGGGAACAACAGTGCGATAGTGAGTGTCAGAAGCATGGAATGAATTATCCCGAACAACAACAACGGCGACCACACCTTCACGAACACCCTGCAAGGACCAACATTGACATCAGATCGCCACTGCGAGCGGCAGCCACCACAACGACAGGCACATGCACGACCAACGACGACGGCACCAGTGGCATCACACTCGCCATAGCCACATATTCACAGTTGTATACTTCCCAGCAGGCAAACGAGAATAACAAGAATAGTGGCTTGCTGCGATCGGCGGACAGAGCAAGGCAATTCACCGTCAGACTGACACACGCACGCCCCAATCCTCAAGACCGTACTCTGAACCCTAAACCAACCCTGAACCCCATACCCCAAGTCCTCAAGCCCCGAGATACAAAGCCTCGAGCTTCGTCAGCACCCGCTGCAGCTCTTCGCGCACAGCCGGCCTGCATTCAGCCGAAGGCACGCAATTTTGCTCTTCTTCGTTTGCTTGCAAACTTGGGATTGAGTACAGCGGGCGGGCATGTATTGGGTTTGCGCGTTTGGTAGAAGAGGTTTTTAGTACATACGGTTCACAAAGAGGGTATAGGCCAGGTCTATAGAGGGTTTTCAAGTCATGTGGGTGGCATGGTGTTCTGCGTTAAAGCCTGCCCAGGCCTGGTGAGAATTTGCGGGCAGTTCAGGCACTACTGCGATGACCCCTAAACCCTAAACCCTAGGGGGCGAAAGGCCGATGAGGCAACAGGCAAAAAGGCGAACTGCGAGGGGTCTCTTAAGGTGATGGTTTGGCAACAGGGAGCGTGGTGTTCAATTTTCCTTTTGGGTTTGGGTTTGGGTTTTGCGAAAGCGGCGGTTTCCTTCAGATTTATCGACAGGAAAATATGTTGCGAAAAATTTGCAGTGGTGAATTCCCACGGAGCAGGCTGTGCTATCCCACCTTTGCGCCCGCTGAAGCATGTCCTTCAGCTCCGCTATATCAGCCGCAAGTTCACCTGGGTGCGCGGGTAAATTCGCTGCGAACTAGATCTCCAGTTGACGAGGCACGGGTGGCACAAAACAGGGGGAGCGTCGAATCGAAACCCAAACATACACCCAAAATCTTGGCAACGAGCCCTGTATACAACTATCCAAATCAGAAAATAGACTTGGACACACCTCGCATCTTCAAACTTAAATGAATGAGAACCAGGCCGCTGGTACTCTCCGACACCATGCTTACCTTCCGCTCGGGCGCGGGGCCAGCCACAGTTTCACCACACTGGCCTTTCCTTTTGTGAACTGAGCCAAAGCTGCGGTGTCGAAGCAACCCTTTTGCTGCAGGCTTGCATGCAAGAACGCATGGTAGAAACCCTAAACCCTCTAAACCAGGGCTGAGGGAGGAGTCTGCGATTCTTGGAAGTAAGGGCTTTGACTCCCAAGCCGGTTCACCCAGCCTACGCCCCAAACCTCAGAGAAAGGTGGTTGACGTGAACAACACAAGATCCATGATCCGAGGTTGAGGGGGGTTCCGAGAGCTGGAATCTAGAAGATTAAAAAAAAAGTAGACTTAGTAGACCCTTTATTTCGCCCCCAATTCTAACTTTGGACGTTGGAGTTTCAATAATTAGAGCCCATCAGCAATACTCAGGCCAGCCTAAGTACGCTAGAATACCCCTGAACCCTAAACCCGGAGCACGACACTCTAAACCCTAAGCCACCAAACCATAAGACTATGAGCAGAGGACGCAGGTGTGCACCATTGAGCAAATCTATATATATACACACATATGCGATTGCATGTGTGTATATGTATATATATATATATTATACATATGTAATGTACATACTTACTTTATTCAGTACATACAGGCGTACATACAAGCATGCAAGAATGCATGCAAACATGCGCCCGTATAAATACAAACATACATACCTACATACATACGATGTACGCAACACCTATCGGAATTTCACCCTGTTCTCCGTGCGGGTACCGCCCAACTAAAAAGCTTTGAGACCCCTAGACTTAGCTTCTAATATAGGGGCCTTAATCATTAGAATAGGGTTCCTTTAAAGGGTGCCTTAAAGGGGTCTATAAGGGATCTATAGGGGATCCATAATATAACCATCTATAGCCCAATGAACCTCTTGAGCGACATAGTTCCAAGCCCGTGAACACACCATAGTGACAAGAGTCAAGAAGCCAAATGCACAGATTCACAAGCCCACATTAGGCCCGCATATGACAAAACTCGGAAAGCTACAGCACGAAGGTTCAGAGACTTGAGGTGTCCGAGAGTCCCGGAAAGCCCTCGGCACCAGTCCTCGTTGCCAGAGCTCTTGAAAGCGCCAGGCCTTCCCATGCAAAACTGGCTGAGTCCGGAAATTCTTCTCTGTGAGATCCCGTGTGTCCAGGTTCCTTGGCCCGTTGACATCAGGAGCTCTGGTCCGTGCCTGGCGTGCCTTAAACAGGAGGTGTTCTGTGTGCTTTTCTGCGTGTTTTATTGGGGGTTCAACTGTGGGTGAACGAGGCACTGAACCCTCGGCCTGAAAGCTCCTAGTTCTGTGCCAGGCTCATCTGAAGCATCTTGCACAGAGTTCGACATAAACACTCGTAAACGACCCGCGTCAGATCACCGAAACCTTTGACCCTGCAAACATCAAGCGTCAAAGGCAGCTCTTACTTCTGCGCCTCGCGAGAAGCAGAGCACCCCGTTCACCGCGCGTGGCCAGAGCGAAGCCCGCATTGGTTGCGGTCTCAGAGTGTTGGTTCGGCGCAGGCTTAAGAGAAGGGGAGAGGTGGGGGAAGGGTGGCTCTAAAGTAAATGGATCCGTGGGGNGGGGGCATCATCGCAAGCCTATTCTTCAACAATGGTGTTTTTTGGATTGTGCTGAAATCATTGGTCGCTCGTCCAGCAGACCCTCGGCAAACAAAAGTAAGATCAACTTCTGAGCAACATGTTAGCACGAATGCCTGTGCCCAGTCGCACCAGCAAGTTCTTGTGTCATATAGCTTTCGAAAATTGAACAACGAGAGGTTCCAGAAAACCAGCCCCTCCATGGGATAACCGGGACAGTGCACCGTCTTGAAAAAATCAGCCTGGCGAATGAATGAGACTTGCGATGACTTTTTCTTCTGCTTCTGAACTCTGAAGCCCCATGCCGACACCACCCTGCACACTAAACACCCTGTCACTCCTCGCCAAACCCGGGTGTTGGGATACTCAACATTGTACAAAAGGTATCCCTAAACCCTAAACCCTAAACAGTTGCTTTGGGGACTACGGCCTCCCTTCGAGGGCCTACCTTTTCAGGGCTCATTTGGGGCTCCTGGGTTTCAAGATTCAGGGCTTCAAGCTGTACTATAAGGACCTTAAGAATTACCTATACTCTTTTGGGGTTCCTTATTATAAGTATAGTACAGTATAATGGGCCCCAAAACCTATTCTAATTATTAAGGCCCCTATATTAAGGTGTCAGGGTTGAGAGTAGGCCGAACACCAAATTTTTGTGGGGACCCACGCTTCGGGTCAGAACAACAGCGGACGGCGGACTTTTCCGCCTGCAGCTTCGCACTATCGTCGAAAATGGCTCAATGCTTGGGCCATACAACTTACACCCCTCTGCTTATGAATGAACTCTATGTTGGTGCGTGTCTTTTTCAATTTTCCGGGATGAACTATTTTCGATTCTTAATATCGTATTGGCAGAAGTCGTGCTAACACATCTCCGGACAGGCACTAACCACCTGACCAATCCTCCGACAACTGTTGAAGACGCTGAAGCTGCCACGGTGAACAACAATGTGTATGTCGATTGAAAACCCTTGCTTAGTCACAGACTCGCGCAGTGAGTGACTTCTGCAGGGCTTCAGGGTCGGGTTAGCAGTTGCGAGCTCCGGCAATTGATAAAGCATAGAGATTTCGGTCAGGTACTTACGTGCCTGAATGTTGCCATTCTACTCTATAAGACACTGCCCTGTAGAGGCAGCATCAGCCGACTCCGTAGGAAAGATCACCGGAACAAGCGCCGCCGCTTCGACTTTGCATTGCCGAGGTCCTCATACTGGATCTAACGGACACATTAGGGCTTGGCTTTCGAGACGAGTCCGTGGCTGGTGCTGTTCTTCTGGCATGCCAGGATACCCTGAATAGCAGCAAACCAGGGCCACCACGAGTGTAGTTTCGATGAAGACAAGATTGATTTTTCGACTGCTAAATAACAGTGTAAGTTCTAATTCGCAAATCCTGCAACTCCAAACTCTGAACATTGCAAGCATACTGTAATCGATGCACGGCTACAACAACCTCGGCTGCAACAAGTAATGCCCCCACGGGCAACATCGACGTCCAAACAGACAAACACCCAGACACCAAAAGTCAATCAAACACTTAAACTCTTCCGTACAGGGTATCCCTAAACCCAAGATACCCGAATACCCTAATATAACACCTCGGTAAAACCCAGGAAGTCCTTTGGATCCACCAGCGCCCAGGGGTCGAAGAGCTGCGGCCCGCGCGCTGCACACAACGTCGGCTCCTCGTCGATGTTGGCGATGCCTGGCATCGCCAGAGTTTCGAACAGTTATCTTATATCCTAGTATGCACATGTGCAAACTGCACACACGTATACATACACACGCATATATATATAATCATTTGTATATATATATATATATATGTATATATGTGTGTGTATGTATATGTATGTATGTCGAGATGTAAAGATACAGGTAAAGACATATGTATGGAAGTAAACATAGGCATAGATATACACATGATATAGGCATCTGTGGAAGCACGTAGATGCAAGTATGCATTGCTGTATACACATACACGTATGTGGGTATATGCATAGACACAGGTCGTAAACACACACACACACAAACGTGCACATGTCATGCATCTATGACACGAAAGTATGTCTTAGACTAGAGGTTGAAAGCAAAAGCGGGCACCAGCTCTGGTGGCATTGACGCACCCCCTCCAAAGCAAATTGCTTGCAAGGCAAACAGAAGTACGCACTAATTACAGGCGCACGTCTAAAGTTCCTCTGTCCCTTTTCTTCGAGGGTGTTTGTTCTCAGAACTATAAACTTCCCCACAGGTCGACCTACACCCTTTAGAGCAGGGCTCCTTCCCGGGGGGAGAGTTTGGCTTTGTATGCCGTTCTTTAGGTCTGGCATAGGTATTCCCAACATACCCATCTCATTCTCGTATTCATCATCATTGTCACGAACATCATCATCATTATCAGCATCATGATCATCCTCAACGTCATCCTGTTTCATGTTGCCAAGGATGAGGGCGCCCATCCTTTGGAATGTGTGTGTGTGTGTGTGGGTGTGGGTGTGGGTGGGTGGGTTTGTGTTCGGGTTCTCGGAAGTAGCTCTCGCTATTAAAGAAGGGAGTCTGGCCGGACGAACTGAGTGAGCTTTGAAGGTATCTGGATGCTTAGGATCTGTCCCCGGGACCTACACCGAAAACGAAGCACCCACTCTCCTAGCATGCCCCGATTCTCTCTTCCTTCCTTCTGCTGGGGAGGAGTCTGCAAGCAGACTCGGGCCGAGGCCCCCCCCTTCCTGCCTTGTTGGTGGAAGGAGGCCTTGGAGTCTGTGTGTGGGGTTGTTCCCCACGGTCTNCTGGGGAGGAGTCTGCAAGCAGACTCGGGCCGAGGCCCCCCCCTTCCTGCCTTGTTGGTGGAAGGAGGCCTTGGAGTCTGTGTGTGGGGTTGTTCCCCACGGTCTTTTCAACTGGTGGCGTGCGCCCGGCGATGGATCCCCCCCTACCCTGAACTTTAGTTATTTCAGGCCTCGTCTCCGCCCCCCTAGGGTACTGTCCTTAGTTCCTCGCCGAGTGCACTCCCCCTGTTGATCCTAAGGTTTGAGGCGATCCCCAGCTTCCCCTACACAGCCCGATTCTCTCTCTCTCTCTCTCTTTTGCATATGTGAGTTGATGCGGACATGTGGGGTCCACTTCTGATGTTTCCCTCGTCCCAGGAGGAAGATGGCAAGGAGTTTCTTCATGCGCTGCGTCCCTTGGTCTTGATATCACTGATCGCACAGCCGTGAGCGCAAACCGGGCGTCTTTGTTGGAGAGAGCCGCGAAAACAAATTGTTTCAGGGTGGGGTACCCCACTGGCAATTACAATACCTGATTAGCCCTTGGAAAAAACTGAGCACCGAGAGCATCATTAATGCACGGGCCCTGAAATGGAGAGTAGGAGTAAGGGGGCGTCTACACCATTCTAATCCGTTTGCTTAGCGGTCCCCAAAGAATTACAAGCAAACCCCAACGAGCAGCCCGGAAGTGAGACAAAGCTCGAGGCCTTTGCGGAACTCCTTCGTTGTCTGCCGTGTTACCTGCTGGCAGTATCACAGGGTGTAAGCTCTCAGCCACTAAGCTCTCACGATGAGTTGTGGTTTCCTATGATTACAGGCACGACAGTTGGGGATCCCTTAGAATAACAGGGCTCCTACTAGTTCAAACGTATATCAAGGTGTCTTGTCAATCTTGTCCTTGTGTCTGATAGCTAGCCCACACGTCTCGCTTCAAGACGAGCATCGGCGTGTCTAGGGCGTCTAGAGTTCAAACATTATTGAACTGCTCGAAAAGATCCGTGCGTTGCCACCCCAAGCATGCCACACCCCTCACATCCCGTCACTGCTAATCCTTCCGACGCACCACGTCGCTGTGGCAGCTTAATTAAGCAATTCCAAGGAAGATCCTACAAGGAGTGGGGCGGCGAGCTGGCTACAAGGAAGGAGTAATGAAGGCCACAGATACAAGGCCTTCTTGTCTCATGTCGCGAAATCTTACCGAGTCACCCGTTTTCAAGCACCGTCCCAAGTTGTCGGATGGCGGTGCAAAAGAGGCGAAGCCCTCCCACACGCACAGCATCTGGGGCCCCTGCAATGAGAAATAAATGGTAAAGCCAGAGAACCATGGAAAGAAACGCGGCGAAGGTGACCAGCGCCTCGGAAATGTCTCTTCCACATCAGTACGCGACTTGAAACCAATAGCACTGCAATGAACGCGTGAGCGTGTAGTGTACACGGTTGCCCGCATGACACCTGTAAATATGTGCCTTCGTCACTCTCCACTAAAACATGCAGGGAACACAGCATCTACTGTACACATTGCATAGAGACAAACTGCAATCTGGAATATCGGGGAACGGCGATGTGTGGACTTCTGTTTGTATGCAGCCGCAGACTCGCACACACATCGAGCTCCTGGGTTGAACGTCAAGAGGCGCCAACGCCACACATGGCGTAGAAAAGCAAGGACATCGACTTGTCAATCCTTGGTTCACATGGGATCTCTCCGAATCCCGCACCGTCTTGCAGAACACATTGTGGCCCGGAACATGTCCAAGGTACCCCTGTGTGCAGCGACTCAAGCCTGACGATTCGTCCAGCCAGCCCTGCGACGACGACGACGACGACTATTACTACTACTCCTGCTGCTGCTGCCGCTGCCACTGCCACTTCTAGCAGGTTATTATTAGTATTAGTAGTAGTCGTCGTCGTAGTAGTAGTAGTAGTAGTAGTGGTAGTAGTACTACTACCACTACCACTACTACCACTACCACTAACACTACCACGACTACTACTACTACTACGACTACTACTACTACTACTACGACTACTGCGACTACTGCGACTACTACGACTACTACGACTACGACTGCGACTACCATTGCGGCGACGACGACTACTACTGCTACTGCCACCTACGACTACGACTGCTACGGATACTAGTACTACTCATGCGACGATGCACGACGACAAGTGACTACTTCTGCAGATCATATGCTTTTGGTCGTGACATGCTTGTGACGGTTACGATGGCTTTTTCGTCCCATGAAATGCTCGTTTGCTGACCCCGGAGCGACTGCCGAGGGCCCGAGGATCTGGATGATATAAAAACACAAGCATGGCTACTTATATAGGGTCACACATAGTTGCATAAATACACTGGTGTCTATACATAACTGTTTATCCGTTTAAAGCTTGTACCTATTATAACATAAAGGTGGTTATTTCGGTTTTAGTAATATTAGAAATACGAACAACTACAAATATATGAGAGAAAGAGAGATTAAACGAAAGAGAGGAGGCGCTGTGCTGGCATCGCCGGCTACAATCCGTCGCTCCGGTGCTTTCCGCTGCGAAATCGTATTTGGCAGGTCGACACTTTAAGGGCCAACCCATTGCACTGAAGGAGTGGCTATAGGGTTTAGGGTCTAGAGCGGCTCTTCGGAGTCCAGGCGCTTTGCCGCATTCTTCATGGCCTTGTCCTGATCCGGGTTGAACAGGTGCAGCGCCAGAGCCTCGGTCGTTTACTGTGGGCGAACCTGGTCACCGGCGCAAGAAAGCCCCTCACATATTTCAGGCCTACACTCGAAATCGGAGCAGAAGCAGCTTCATTCGACAGGAAGGGGGAGCAATTAGATGGCTGCTCAGCCGTTGCATCCAGAGGGCCTTAGAGATTAGAATTGGGCTCGAGAGGGGTTCATACAGAACAAAAATACAGGGAACCCTGCAGGAATGACTTCAATGATCATTCAGGTTCCCACATTAGTTCAAAGCCTACGATCGCCAGCCCTGCCCCGTGCAGGCGTGATGCGGGCATCACCATCGTAGCCAGGAGCATCACCTGATGATTTGGGGCCTACCAGGTTTCAGTCAACAGAGAATTCGCATACTGTCCGATGTAGTTCCTGTGTCCTGGGCACCTGAGTCTTATGTTCTGTATGAAATACAGTGAGAAAACAACATACGCACAGTTACCAACAACAAAGAACTATTTGGCATCAACTGGAGCAGCTGGGATGTTGTGACTAGGACGAGCGTGGCAAAAGGCTTGATCCACGCGAGCTTTCCGAGCACACAGGACTGTGAAAGATGCGTTGCACAAGGCCTCCTGAAAGTCGCATCAACCTCAACCGTCATCGCCAGTATCGTGACCATCCGCTAGAAACTAAACGGGAGCAACTTGATCTACAACCTTTACGAGTAACCTGCACAAAGGCAGATTTGGGTCTCGAGGCACCGCGATTGAACAGCAAAGGTTGGAAGCTGTTTGTACTTTATCATACCTCATCAAGCCCTGATTCCATGCAGCTTCGGGCAAGCCACACAGGTGATAAAGCCGAAGAAGTAGTGGTAGTTCCTCTGCCCCACACCTGAAGAGATGAACTCCAATGGCGGGACTTCGGCACAAGCGAAGACCGTGCTGCGGAAGCACTGTTCCGTCTTGGGGGCGATTCATCAGAAGGGTGCAGAACTGACAATCGCTGAGTTGGAATAAGCAACTCACGATATTGCTTCGCCCCATGCCTAATTGCCATGTTTGTATACGAGTTGCTTATTTCCGTTGCGGCAGAGTGACACAAGCCTCTTCTCAGCAATTTCGATATCGTCGGTTGCAGATGTACAGACTGGCGAGCGCTCAAGCGGTTTGTTACATCCGATACCGATACACGAAGGCGACAGCAAAGCCATAATCGCCTACTTGCAAATCCCCGGCCGTCGACGTCTGAGGCCCTCCTGGCAAAAGATCCTTCATAGCCTACAGCTTGTAAGGAAGTCCCAAGGCACAAAGTTAAAATTCTAGCGAAACCCAGTGCAGGAGAAGAAACATGCCCATCCTACTTGAGCGGACCCAGCCTCCCTTAACAGCTACTGTGTGTTCAACATCACGATCCACAAGCTGCAGTTCATGCCGGTCCAAGGCACAGTTGTTCACGAAGGGGCAATGATGATCAAAGCGCAGAACGCAGTTGTCGCAGTCGGAGCAGTGCGACGACCGTGGAGGCCGTACGATGCAACAAGTATCTGGGCGATGCGTGTGTGTGTGTGTATGTGTGTGTGTGTGTTTGTGTGTGTGTGTGCGTGCTCTGGAATTGGCCGGGGAATTACAAAGTTTCTAATTCAGCTCGCTTAGAAGCAAGCATGTAGCGGCATTGCCCTGATTGCAGCTTTGAGGAACAGCTGGTCGAATCCATCACGGGGCGGAGACGTATGACGTGAAATCCCGAACCTAAATTAAAAGCTTGTGACCCGCAGTCCCCCCAATAATCCTGGAGCTGCCTGAGCTGCTCTTTTGCAGTTAAATAGAGGCGGTCGCAAACGAAACTTCTGAGCCAACACCTACACGCTCACGACCTCAAAGCTAAATCAGTGTAACTTACTTCTTGTTCCGACTATGGACTTCGTTAACGGCCGTTGCGGCTCTGAGTCTTTGTTGCAGCTTTAGGTACCAATGTTGCTATGGTGTTGCTTCAACGATTCTTGATAAAACGATGAAGGCAAGCCTTAACTTGTCTTCGTGTTCGTGTGTGTGTGTGTGTGCGTGCGTGCGTGCGTGCGTGCGTGTGTGTGAGTCTGTGCCCTTGGTTCCACTGACTCCATTTTAACCCCGAACACGCACCCGGAACAGCGTGAGCTTCTAGATTCACCGAGCGGCTGCAAAAGCGATAGCCCTGCTTCCTGACAGCGGCAAGACGGGCAACAAAGAAAACATGCCGCAGCCTGACAATATTACCAAGTCTGATACGCAACACTACCACTATATGAAAAAACAATAACAACGACCATTCAACGGATTCAACCCTTGTATTCCGTGCACTAGTACGCTGAAGGGTCGGGATGGCGAGGCGCAACTGCACAAGAGCTCCACTTTGAGCATGCACTTCCAAACATGCCTAGCGCGACTCCTAGCGGTTTTCCTGGCGCCAACATGGGTAGTAAGTGGCTCTACTTGCGTTGCCGCCTCATAGCGAACGCTTTAATGCCAATCTAAATAACTCACAGACACGCGAATTTAGAACGCAGCCCAGATGTTTTTACATGTCTGAACCCACTTCCATGCTCTGGTGGTGTGACGCCCGGGCAACACAACGGTAAACGTGCCGAACCATGAACAAGTCAAGCTCCAAACCCCTCAGCCCCACCCGAGCCCCCCAGCACCGCCCAAAGACCTGAACAAACGCTATTATTGGAGGGTCGGGAATCAAGCCGAACTCCGCCACGAAGCCCCAAACTCGAAAGACCTAATACTCGCGAACTCCGCTCTCTCTCTCTCTCTCTGTCTCTCTCTGCTTTACTGGCAAGAGGAAGAGGCAGGCCCTCTTCCCCGCTCGTCCAAGCGGCAAGCGGCCCCATCCTCTCTCTCTCTCTCTCTCTCTCTTCCTTGCTTGCTTGCTTGCTGCGGGTCAAGGTCCAGTCTCTCTCTCTCTCTCTCCCTCTCTCTCTCACTCACTCACACACATACAACCTACCTCAGCTGCGGTGGCAGTGAGGCAGAATCAGATCCTCCCGGTGGAGTCAAGCGTGTTGAGGTTTGGGTTTGGGGCGTAGAAGTAACGTCCAGGGGCGTACCATACTGAAAATCGATGAGTTTTGCATGTTTTGAGTAACCTCACAGGGCTTTTGGTGGTTCGGGGCTAGGGGATCAAGCTCCAAAACATCAAATTCTGCAGGTCAAAAACACGCTCGAGCCTACAGTGGCTGAGTTGTGCATGTGCCTCCGAGCAAAGAAGCATCAAGATGCCCTTCGCCTGTCTTGCGCCTACCGCCAAACCACAGGATCGATGCACGAACTCTGAGTCAACAAAATACCAACACCGCACAAAGAGCCCTCAGACCCAACCCCCTACCCTCTACGCTAAACCCAAACCTTAGTCTGCGGTAGCGCCTTCTGGCCCGAGGACGTCATAACCCAGAGCTACTTTGAGCTGATCGGCAGTGCCTGTCACAAGAGGGTTTAGAGTTAACAGAGGTTGAAACGGAAGTTTGGTGGTGGAGGATATAGGCTGGGGTTTATGACCTAGAAACCCGGGTTCAGGGTCGATGATGGTCTGAGCCTTCAAGAGTCCAAAGTTACGAGCGATGTGAGCTTGCAGCGTCTCGACAGGCTTCGCTTCGTCTGAAGCCTGGTGTGCAAAGCAGGATAATATGGAGTTTGCCAGATTTGGCAATAAAGTAGAAGAACAAGAGAGAAGGAACGTCTACAGCGGCAGTTTTGTCAACATGTCATCGCAGATTCTTCTAGAACGGCGCACGGTTTCTAGCGAGCTCATTGCAATTTTCAAACCCTGCAGTGTAGCTTTCTAGAAGCTATTCAGCTATTCATTCACTCTCAACTGCCTACATCCCAGACAGGAAGGCCCAAACATGCCAAAAGAGCGCATGCGACTCGACAAAACCCGAACAGTTTTTTGCATACAGGCCTCTTCGAACTGCCGGGTACCCCTAAAATATCAACCCAAGAAACCCGAATAACATCAAACCCCAAACCCCGAACTACAATTAATGTAAGGGCCTAAATAATTACCTATAGATATACTATTTTGGGGGTTCTTTATCACAATTATAGTATAATGGGCCACAAAACCCTATTCTAATTATTAAGGCCCCCATAGTATACCGCAGCTGAACCGAAGATCCGTGGCCTGTCGCCAGGATCACCTGGCACGGCTTCAGGACTAAAGAAACCGCAGGCGACCCCCTCCCCTAGGGCTTGGCGTATAAGCCGGAGGGTTTAGGCTTTAGTCTTGAGGAGCTTCGGGGCCTTTCTCGCGCGCCAAGCGGAACATCCCCGAAGCCCGGCATTAAGCCTAAACGCCAGAAGTCATCTCTGTCCACGACCCGAACTTGCGACCCACGAAACGCACAGCCCTGACTCCCAACACTTGTGGACTTCCACGACCCGTCGCCACAACTTCGAGCTCCGCACATGACAAGCACTGCACAGTTGAACCCCAAACCCATCTAAGCCACGAAGTGGCTAACTCTCAACCTCTAAACCCTAAACTTCCCCTATATATAAACCTCCGACCCCTCATCCATCCCCTAAACAACGTGCTGTAACTAACAAGCTTGACGCTTAATCCACCGAGCACCGGCACCTCACGGCAGGGAATGATCCCGGGGTCTGTGCAGCAAGTGGCCTCGGGTCTTTGGGTTTAGGATTCATACGGCTTGGGGCTCAGTAGCAAGGAAAACGGCTGCAGGTCTCGGTTAGTAAAGTAGCATTGAAGTAGAGAAGGGCAACGGGGAACTGAGCGATGTCTGGGGCCGACACACTTGTTCGTACCAGATGCTTATCATGGAAGGGCTCCGGGGGCTCATAGTTTGAATCATGTTGGGAGGGGGTGGACTCGCACCGTATCCCAAGAGACTGGCCCAACGAGTCACCGTCGTAGTTGGGAAGAGGCGGACTGCATGCATCAGAACAATAACAACGCCACATTACCCTAAACCCTAAACATATACTACCTTTAATGACACGAAAGCCTATATCTCTATATCTCTATACATATATTACCTATAAATGTCCTTTAATGACACGAAAGCCTATATCTCTATCAAATCCCACGCTGTCCCGGTGGCGAGCAGGAGCCCCGTCGCAATGAGAAATATCGCCAGCGTCGCCCCTGGAGGCCGAAAAAAGGAGTCGCTGTAAGCTCTCGTGGCTTAACAAGAATAGGGTTTAGTATATATGGTTTAGGGTGCTTAACAAGAATAGGGTTTAGTATATGGTTTAGGGTGCTTAACGAGAATAGGGGATGGCCGTGAAAGCTGCAAGGGCGCCATATTCAACTCTCTCTTGAACTCTCCTGGTTACTCGAACTGTGTGCAGCTCTTTTGTGAGGACGAGGACGGGTAAATTTATCAGAGATCTGCCGCTCTTCTCGCAGAACTGTAGGGCCCGTGAACCTCCTATCAAGCGAAAGCCCAACCCCTGCACAGAGGGCCACAAGTTGCCTGTATAAGTCCTGCGCCCTAAAAAACCTGCACAAGTTCCTGAACCTCTCTACCGAATCTACGAGAACAGCAAGGCTTTATGCAAAGGCAACGCAAACCGAAGGCAAAGTTATGGACGTAAATGCTTGCCCAACACGAAGAGACAGAGACAGGTAGGTACACTGATAGGCCTTCAAAGACTATACCCCCCTTAGAACCATAATAAAAAACAAACATATTTTTAATTTTCTCTTGGGTTTTATATAAACAAAAATAAAAAATAATTCCTAAGGAGACCATAGAAGAAGGAACCTTCGAGTCGAATGCCAAGGCAAACCAAGACAATTGGCTGATGTCACTCTGCACAGCCAGCGTCTGGCAACTTTCAGCTGCGACGCAGGCCGATGTAGGCGTAGTTGACAGAGTCTATGAAGTATAAGACATGGGAGTTTCCGAAAATAGGGGACCCTCAGATAGACCCTGAATAGTAGGATCCTTATTCATTATAAGGACCCCAAAATAAGGTACCCCTCATTTTCGGAAACTCCCATATGAATTACAAGCTTCTTTGTGCCGAAACGAACTTCAACCCTATAACCCTTCCCTGGTGACCCGGTGCCTGGCAGCAGGTAGATGCCGTTCGAGATGAGCTTCGGCGCCACGACTCCGAAGTAAGTACCTTGCGTTACAGACTTAGGGACTGAGCAGCCTAGCCCAAAAAAGGGTTAACCTTTTCAATGATGGTAGGGTTCTATAAACCCCAAAAGGTTAAGCTTTTCAAGTATGGTAGGGTTCTATGAACCCGAAAAGGTTAAAGGATACCTACTCGACTATTAAGTAGAGGAAGGTTTCTATCCACCTTGCGGCAGTGTAAACCTCACACCGTACCTTTGCCTCTGGTTGACGGAAACTGACAATAACTAACAAGTCACAAGAGCAAACATATTGGATGCTAGACTTTATCAAAGAATCGCTGCAACAGCCATCCTCGCATAGAATGTGCAAGCCAAGAGGCAGCTTGGAACGAGGATGAAACACCAAACACACCTAGGCTGTGGAAAACACGGTCGCTGTACTATAGGGGCCTAATAGTTAGAATCTGGTTTGCAGTATACTGTATACTATATTGTAAGTATAATAAGGAACCCCCCAAAACCCTATTCTAATTAATAAATTAAGGCCCCTACATTTCACGAGGAGGTGCTTTACAAAGCCTTGGACACTCCGAGCTGCTCTTAGCTGGCAGCCGATAATGAATATGGCTGCTGCTGGGAGAAGCTCTGACGATCCGAAGAGTTCACCACGACGCCAGTTACTCACAACTTAACCACCTGAAGGCCGCAAAGCCAGAACCTGCAACTAGTAGGTTAAAAAAACTGATACAACGACTACCCCCAAGTGTGCATCCAGGCACATGTTTGGGCAGTAGCACTCGTCCGTGCCACCTGTTTGAGGGGTTACAAAGCTGAAATGAGGGTGCAACGCTGAGTGGGACAAAAAGCATCTGAACACGAACAACAGCATGGCTCGTTCAACGACTTCGCAGTCTTCTCTCCGGCCCAGGCCTGTCATGCAACAGCCGCAGCAGCAGAACATATTCTTTGATGGCCACCTTGGTTTGCAGGCCAGTCACCGTAGAATATCTCCAACAACGAACACTTTCTCACTTGCACCAGTTCTTAACTTGTATACCCCACAAACCCACAACTTAGGTAACTGGAGCCCTAGGGATCTTCAGCCAGAACACTGCACTCAGGCACCAGCCACGTTTGCTTCCGGTCCGGCTCGACTCTTATATAGGAAATCTCTGCAAACCTGATATAAGCACTTTAACAACTAGAATAAGGTTCACTGAAAGGGTTCCATTTACCGGGACCTATAAAGGCTATGTTATAAAGTTATAGGTTTATGTGTGTGCAGACGTACATATATACATAATATATATATATATATATATATTATATATATACATATACATCATATGGTGGGGTATGTCGGGGCCAGAGGGGAGGAGGATACTACTGCTAATTCGTCCGACCCCCTAGAAGTCAGAGATAAGGAGAGAGTCCTCGAGGATTGGCCCTGGCATCAATCAAGGCACGCCTAAGTTCTGGGAAAAGCGGATAGCGGAATCAGCCAACCACGCTGAGAGACAGGATCGCCACCGAAAAGTTGTTGTGAAGGCACAAAGCACACATTAGCAGAGTCAGTGCTAGAAGACTTGCAAAATCAAGTGACTTCAGTACCTCTTCATACAATTTTCAATGCTTAGCTGGAAGTCTGAAGTGTCCTGCGAGACCAACTCCGCAACACATGAACTCTTGAAAGTCTCACTGGACGCGCACAGGAGAAAACCTCGAGTCCTTTAATGCAAGCACTGCCTCTGCGAGGGACGTTCGAGGTGCATCGTGAACCCGATACTTCGAAGGATCCTAAACTTTTCCTAAACCACAACCTCTAGACTGATAGAACCTGATAGACTTATAGTTAGACCATAGTTTGATCCGCCTGAAAAAGTAAAATGGACCACTGGTTCATCAACGCCAGGGTATGCCGAGAGGCTGCTGATAAAGCCGGACAAGTTTGCCTGTCATAGCACTAGGGGTGGAATACGGGCACCCGTCACACACTCTAAACCCCCCAAGACCCTGAGCCCTACGAACAGGACTGGATCGTCCAGCTCTCCTGTGACTCGGTGACTCGGTGTTTTCCAGAGCACCGATCCCGAAACCAGAGACGAGGATCCTACTGTTGAGGCTTCTATGTTAATTCAGGTCCCGTGAACTCTGAGCCCTGCAAGGCCGGACCGTGAGCAACTCGCCTTCCTCCCCCTAAACCCCCAGACTCCTTCACCCCGTCCCTGAAACATAAACCCCCCCAAGCCCTGGGCCCAGAACCGATATAATCCCTACACTTGGACCCTAAACCTGACAACTCTTGTTTTCAATCTTTTCCCGCAACCCAAGTTCAAGATGCGAGTTCACGGACAAATCAAAAGGCACAAGCCCATAATCTAGGTTAGCGTCTCATCCTGGTTAGCCGTATGCTTCCCTGAGCCGGATTCAGCGTTTAGGGTTATTGTAGGGTTAAGGGGTCCAGATTTTGGGGGTATGCGAGTTCAGGGCTGTTGTGTTTGCGCAGTCTAGTTTACGTACATGAGCCTTAAGACCACTTCAACAACATCAAGCCAGTGTCCAACACGGCCTTTGCGCCAAACTAACATACTACTATGAAATGATCGAAGATCGGCCGATTTCGGCCAACAGTTTCCTGGCCAAGGGCCTGACAAGTGTGCGCAATGCATTGCGGTAAGAGCAGGAAGCGAGACTCTTTAAAGCAGCTTCAACAAACAACACAGTGCACAAAAACTAACATAGAGTCACTACAGTAATAGAGTCCCTACAAACCCTACACCTACATCCCAAGAGTGTTAAACGGTTGCATCCGAAGCCCCTAGATCCTGATACCCTTAACCGCACAAGCTCCTGCGCCAAGGGCCTCTGCCTACCTGGTTCTCGAGATCGCCGTCGGCGTTGCCAATACAGTTCGGGCGTACTTTGTCCCCTTCCCGGCGAAATGAGTGGGGCTTAAGGTTTGGAGTTTCTTAACAGGATGGGCGTTGAGTCAGTTTTGAAGATACGTGTTGAGAATAGGATTGCTCATGAGACATTTACGCTCGTCGCTCAAGGCCTGCCGGGCCTGAGGTTGACTTTAACGCTTCAAGGATCAGGGGCGATGGACGGTTCGGGATGCGGGCATTCCGGGCTTTATAATGATGATATACGTGAGTTAGCACCTGGGTTATCAAAAACGGTGGCATGTCCTAACTGTCCACATGGCTGCTCAGAAACTGCACCCTGAAAACAACTGCTATGCATCTCGGAGCCGAACAAAGTGTAAACAGTAATGGAAGAAGTCCGAAAATGAACTGCGAACCTTGCTGCCCTATAGCATAGCTCTGGGCGCCTCCGCTGCTATCGTTGCCGCGGCTTCTGTTGGCAATCCTTAAGCCGGACCGGGACCGGGACCAAACCGAGTTAATCATAGAGCCAGATATATTTGCCCTCTGCATAGGCACTCGGCAAAGGGACCGATATGATTAGAGTATTTAGCAAATAGGGTATCTAAATATAACGACTATACGCGAATACATGCAAATGGAAGTACAATGACATTGGAGGCCGCAGAACTGCGCTCACTTGTGAGATCTACAGTGGTCACCAAACTCTCGTGAAACATACGAACACTGGAATGAGCAACAGCGCAAGCACGAGAATACTCGTCATGCCTCAAAACGTCCTCTGGGCTTGGCTTTGTCTTGATGGTCATCATGGGCGGCATCATGAGCCGACGACGTCATCACGTCTACCTCCAAGATTAAAGGAAGTTAGGAGTCATTCCCTCCACGAACGTGGGGCACGTACGGTTTTCTGTTAAGTTATTAGCAACCCCAGAAAACTCCATACACGGGCTCACATCCTAACGAACGTTCTATGCGCCCACAAACAAACCGAATATCAAACACCCTGCACTCAAACCCTCTAGACCGAAAAAACTAAGGCACAGCTCAATCCAAGACCCAACATACACCGAAAAACAACAAACAGCCAAACAAAACGAAAAACTCAGCCCAAAGAACCAATTATGCATGACACGCGATCATCCTAAACCCTAAATCCTCTAAGCCCCCTCAAGGACCGACTCTGAGGCTCAAGTTCTTTGTTTCCTCCTCATGGATCGTCGACTCTTCCTCGGATGGAGGGAGGGAGGGGTAGGAGGAAGGGGGAGGGGTAGGGGGAGGGGGAGGGGCAGGGTGTTGGCATGTGGGTAAAGGGTTCTAAGGTGTATGGTTGCCGTTGTTGAAAGTCGGACTCACCAGATGAGGGTGTGGGGTTCGGGGTATGGGTCAAGGACTCAGCTTCTTCACATGGCTGTCACTTTGACTCTTGTGCCAGCCGACAGAATCGTGAGGTTATGTCAGTGTATGCGGGGGGGCCTCTACACGACTCTTGCCAATTCCTCAGGCCCAGGTTTTCTTTTATGACGTCGGGGCGGAAGTCGATAAGGATGACTCTCTTGGGGTGAAAATGGGAGTTTCGGAAAATTAGGGTTACCTTATCTCGGGGTCCTTATAGTAAGGATCCTACTATCTAGGGCAGTATATTAGGGTCCCCTATTGTCGGAAACTCCCAAATGGCTTCTTCTACCACGTCTGGTTAGGGGCCTGGGATGTTGGATTCCAGAATTTATCTGGCGTCAGTGGTTTAGGAGCCTGGTTTCAACACTCATGTAGAAACAGGCGTAGGGGAAGATCATATGGGGCCGTTGAAGTTTTGTGTGTGCAGGTCCCTTTTGGGGTTGGGGTCTATGTTTGAAAAGTGGAATACCCTTTGAGGGCCCTGAAGAACACTTAACAGCAAGCCCACAAATTGCAGCACGAACCGCAATTTCCGCCTCAAAACCACCGGCTCGACATCCTAGCGGGGAATGTTTGATTTTGGAACCCCAAATGTTTTTGAAGCCACTTTTCTGGATCTTTTGTAGGACCATGGGATGCGAACCAAGCGTCTTGGCGAGGAGGCAACTCGATGGAAGGCATGGCCACGGCTTGATGATTACGAATTATAAAGTTGTTATAGGGTCCAGGGTTCTTCTTTGGCTTTATGAGCTTCATAGGTTCCCCATTATGGCCACGGCTCAGGGAGTCTAGGCTTTTTATTGGGGGGTTTCAGTGTTATGGCTTTCAGAGCTTTAAAGAAGGATCTAAATCTCGGGCATAGGGAGTTTCGTCATGTGTTTAATCCTGGCCAAGTTTGGCACTGAAAGCCAAGACCTGGAATTGACGCCCAGGATTGGTCGTTGGTCTGTCCAAGACCCTGGTGATGTTGTGTAGCTGTGAGGCTTTGAGGCCCACCGATGGCGCAGATCGCGGCAAGCATAAGGCTATTTCCGCATATCCGGTGTGAGTGAAGGCCTCCTCTGTCAAAAGTCCTGACAGCCAGCTACAAAGCCCCAGGCTGTGCGAATCCCAGCAGTGGGCTTGCACAGCCGGCGAGATGTTTCAGAGATTTGGGCAAGCAGTCATCACAGCGACACGCACAAACCCTACCATGGCAGCACAAGCTTGATCGTATCAACTCGCGCCAACGATTGCAACGCACATGATAGGGCGGGAGCAACAGTTCGAACACTAAATACTGACAGGCAAACAGCAGCGCGAGCAGTCGGAGTGGTGGAGATCTTGGCAGTGTGGCGATTAACGGTTCGCTTGGGCCTCTGGCGTCTAACAATGAAGACTGCTGAAGTAAAGGCGCCCCGGCTGTGTCACAAGGAGGTATCCGTACTACAGATGTCATCCATACTCATGACGATGCTGGCAACAGTGGTAGTTCTAGCATTTGTGGTTATAACTGTAGTCACGATGGTCGTAATATCGTCGAACGTGCATCGACTTGTAGGGATCCTTACTAACGCACTGTAATGACAGGAAGCTTCTCCTTCAAAGGCACCTGATCAAGCACCCCTACTCAGCTACACAAGCTTAAGGGATCCTGGGTCCCTGCTTGAGATTCTTACAATAACCTGGGAACCTACTAAGGCCCCTATATTACTTGGTATCATTATAGTAAAATATCCCCCCAAACCCCCTTCCAAATATTGAGGCCCCTATTTTGGGAACTGAAGAGGCTGTTCCTGAAGGCAGCTCTGGGTCTGAAGCATCATTCAGAAGGCTTGCCAGCGCCGATGGCAGGCCGGTCTGCACCATCCGGGCTTGGTCCCGGGCTTAGGGATCTATACAGGATCTACAGGGTTTGGTGTTTATTGGGTTTATGGAGGGTTTAGGCCCAAGGGTTTGGTTAGCATTCTGATTCTGGGGCTCAGCATCTACATACGGGGTTTCAGGCTCAGTGCTAGGGATTTCGATTCTCAGTCCCACACCAAACTTCACGACGACTGGCCCTTTGTGCTCGACCGGACCGGAAAGACCCTCAACCCAACTACAACCCATAAATCACGCACCGGAGACATGCACGCCGCCACCAACACGACCTTGCACCCAACCCAAGCAGCCAATCCAAAGAACAACCAAACCACTCATATGTTTAGGCTTTCAGTGCAAGACACACCTGCTGCGCCTTACCAGTACTTCGATGTAACAAACAAATGGCACCGGAAACATCTCAGCAAACCCCCGCTGAAGTTCGGGAACGGTTTGGGCAACAGCATGTGGGTTCCAGGGTTTCAGATTTACTGTCCGGATTTAAGAGTTATTAAGTCAGGGATTTAAGGTGTTTGACTCATACCTAGCAAGGACGAGCCTTGCTTGCAGGTTTCTTCCGAGAGTAACAAAGCTTGAGAGCACAAAGCACCCGACGACAAGCCCCCGAGACCCGAGAAACAGCGGGCAAATCTCTTGAAACCTACTATAGGGGCCTAAATAATTACCAATAGTATTTTGGGGGTTCCTTATTATAATTATAGTATACTGGGCCCCCAAACCCCATTCTAATTATTCCCTATATTACGTCTCAAATCCACGCACTCTGCAGGAGCGGGGTTGCTAAACAACTTCGGCTCCCTGTTGAAATGCCTAGTCCAGCGCTGGCCTATGACGGTGCAGAACAATCACAGGCTCTGCATACCTCAACTCAGTCTCGGAACCTTCAAACCCAGTGGCCTCGACTATACGGCTCCATCCTGAACCCAAACTTCTGAACCTACATATCCGTAGCCACACTCGGAGGCTACGACTGTAAACTCTAACAAGCAAAACGAAACCCACAGGAATTTAGGCAAGCCCTGATGCTCTTCGTGTCGCCTTTCCGGTCCAAGCACTCGGGAACCTGACAGCTTTAGAGGGCACCCCACTGCAGCCTTTAGGGCCTTTTTTCGGGTTTGGGGGATTAGGTGTCTACGGTACCTCTTGCACGCCGTGTGTGAAACCTGACGCCGTGCCCGAAACCAACAGCATTTTGACAAACAGAGAGCAATCCTGTGAAGCACAAAGCAACAACCGGAAATCCTGAGCCAGATGAATCCTATAAACCTAGAAGAACAAAGGTCGAGACCCAAATGCTTAGAAGGGGGTTGTGCGCATATGTGTATGTGTGTGGGGAGGCTAGGGTGCTGAACTATTGGGCATTCAAGCCCTACTGTATCAAACCTTTAGAAACACACTAAAGAACCCGTATACAGCCCTGTAACACCCCAAACTCCACCCTAAACCCCTAAACCCTATAAACCCTAAGCAAAAAACCCTGCCCCTCCAAAGCGACTCTGCCTGGCGCTGCAGAAAAGCCCATCACATCTTTGCAGAAGGGCTTCCAGGCCTGCACATTTTGGGTACTGCCCCCATACAGTAACAGTCTATAATAGGGCTACCATTAAGGTCCGAATATATCTGTATTATGAATATTATTGAACTGTTACTGAGTGGGGGCAATACCCAACCTGCACACATGGTCTTAAGGTTCTGCAGCTTTCGAGTTTAAGAGTCTAGGGATGTTTAGGGCTGTTTAGCGTTTAGGGAACTTACAGGGTCTTGGGTGTAGGGCTTCTTTTTTGACTTTTGCCTGCTTTTGATGTTCTGTGGCTCTTGGGTTCCCATAAACTTGAACACATCCACATAAGGTGTTCAACAAAAGCATAACAATAGCTGTCCCCACTTTGGCATTTGTTGAATTCCTTGCTGCTTGAGTCGAGCTTGTTTTGGCTGTGCGCTTGTGGGCTTTGGCTGTCATACGTCGGAGAACCAAAGGGGCTGGGTGTCAATTTTGAGTCCGCAGAAGTCGTTTACATATGTCGTATGCCCTGCTGTAACAACATACTCGGACGCTTACGTCGAACCTACACGCGATGCTCAACCACAAGCACTTACACTTCCTCTACCCTGCACAAACAGGTATGGCAATCCCACACTACAAGTTGTTTGCAACTAGGATCCAGGCTCCTCCCAGCATTTTGGATGAGAGCTACAAGGCTATAAGTACCAGTCTGCTTTGTGCTTGAGGTTTTTGGCGCTCGTGGCAAGGGCGTCCTTCTATCCATCACAACTCCAAAGCCAACAACCTATTGGCTTTCACTCTTTCCAACCCTCAACAGCTGAAGTAAAGGCTGGACCGGGAAGCCAACAAATGCTCTTATAGTTGCTGCTCTCTAGCTCTGTAAGCATAGAAAGTGGGTTTTATAGCTATTTTTAATTCAAAAGGCCCCTCGAACTTTCTATGAATAATCAGGACAATACCCCTAAGAGGCCTACGATTATCCTAACGTTAATCCAAAGAGCCACCTACTATGTAGTAGTTAAGCACCAAACCACCAACCCCTTATAAGAACCATGACAATATCCCTGCGTAGTAACCCTGGTAGAAACCCTGCATGTAAAGGCCTTATAATCCCCGCAGAAATATGCCTTCCCTAGGTCGTTCGGCATCCAGGGTGATGAAAGGACGCCCAGAGTCTCCTGAAACGCGGACTTAGAATGACTTAGAGTGGCTTTGGAACGGATTTCTCAGGCAGATTTTGGGATGTTGGTCTATATGGCCTAGGGTTCAGGGCTATTTGGCATTAAAGAAGGCTTCAGAGGTTTATTCCGGTACATGGCTAGCTGTTTTGAGCGAAGGAGGTGTCGGGCAGAGTGGTTAGGCGTGGATGCTCAAACATGATGTCGGAACCAGATTAAGAAACCTTGGGCCTTTTTTTAGGGTTCCTTATATGAACCTACTTTTGGGGTTATAGGCCCAGGGTTTCTTAATCAGGTTCCTACATTAAGGTTTTTGAGCATTGGCAGTTATGTTGCCTCGAAGGTTTCAGTGCTCGTGGCCGAACTCTAAACTCATGCGCTTTGCGCATCCAAGCTCCAAATCACTAAATCCTGAAATCCTCACATACTACATGTGTAACCGGATGAGCAGACACACCAAAAACCAGCAAACAGCCTAATTCAAACTCAAAACCTCGAGGCTTCGAACCCGACTCCCAAAAAACCGACGATGCTGCAAAGCTTAAAACCCCAAGGCGTGGAACATCCCAAAACCTCTTTCCCTGTATGCCTCGGTCTTTCAGAGCGGCATCTGCCAAAGCAAGCGCAGCCTTTTTACTTACAGGGTCTCTGACGAACCGGAAGGGGGGCAGGGGCCTAGGCTTTTACCAAGCCTTTTGGGCTTTGTGGGGGCTTAGGGCCACTGTTTGTGATTTGGGGCTTATCGCTGTATAGTCGACGGTACGGGGGGGGCGAGGGGGAGAAATTTACAGGGCTTCTGGTTGAGGCTGGTGATTAGGAGGCTTAGCGGCCAGCTTGTTTTGGAAACTTCCTTCCTTTTGAAGGTTGAAGGTCTTCGGGCTTAGGACTTCGGTTTGATGCGATAGGCTCTGAGCTGAGGCTTGAGACGCCATGGTTCAGGCATGTAGGCATCCGGATTACAAGGTGCCGTCTCAGTCATTTTCCGCGTTGGTGAAGCTTCTACACAACTCCGCACATCTACACAAAACCATACACCCTCAGCCCTAAACTCCCTGAAGCCTCTAGAGGCTAAGCCCTGCCCCCCGAACCTTCTCACCAGCCGTTAACCTCCCGTTGTCAACACGCATCAAAAGCCGGACCGTTGGCCTTAAACCTTAAAGGCACAGCGTGCAGGAAGAGTTTAGGATTCAGGGTTGCCTGAATAATCGTGCAACTACCCAGAGGCTCCATAGTAGTTCCTTTTGGGGTTACCTTATAGGATTCTATACAGGAACCCCAAAAAGGAACTACTATGGAGCCTTAGGGTAGAGTATATGAAACCTCCTACACCAGTCACATCCGCGTACTGTCCGCACCACTGGCAAATCAGAACTCTGAGCAAACCCGCTGTTGCAATCCTCGCTGGTGCCGTGCCTCTGGGTGACGTCCATCGAGGTGGATCAGCTTGGTATCCCTGCGAGCGATCCCCTAGCACCGAGTTGCTCTTGGGGTAGCTTCAGGCATCGACCTCATTCCTGATTCGCTTGAGGGCACTGGCCTGCGTGAGGAGAAGCTTTGATAAAGGGGGCACGACACACGACACAAGGGAACATTCGGGAAACCCAAAAATAAACACTAATAAGGATGATTATCTTTACGTACTACTTTACTATTATCGTTAATTACCCGAGGCCCCCCACCTTTTTCAACTTAGAACTCAAAGATGCGTCTCTGTCCAAAAAGCTCTCGAAGCTCCCCAAGCTCCGTTTGGAGCTGGAAGGCATTGGGTAAAAATCTGAGGGTAGAAGAGATGGACGATGAAAGCTCCTGCACCTCCCTATACATTCTAATTCTAGTTCGAAAATTCGAAACCCTGCACTTAAGCCCTTAAAAAGACAGATTCATCTCGCGCCCATCAGATTCCTCTGCAATCTGAGTATCGCAAAAGTGGGTGAAGACTCAACACGGACGTCCACAAGACACATCTTTAACTAAAAGCCTTTGCATGATGCACCCTTGTTTGAATAGTTTAGCAGGTCGTAACCACTCCGAGCCCGCTGACGGATTGGCGCCCAGGTGCTTTGACGCTCAGGTGCCTAATTCTTCGAGCCGCATGGAAGCGTGAACAGAACACAGGTATTCACTACCTGGCTAGGCAAGAAGCAGTGACATCGAAACACTTCCTGCAAGGCTTTAAAATTCAGCGGTGTGGCAGGCAAGCTTCATGACCTGTGAGCACGCTTGTGCTAGCAGGCCAACTTCTCTGGACAGGGCGCGCGCCCGGCAGTGGTGGCCAACAGGACACGGTATCAACGGCGAGGACACTGCCTTGTCCAATCTAGGTGCCATGGAAAAAACTGTGAGACGAGCACTCTGCACGTTGCCGCCGCAGCCATCCACACCGTCCTCCTTTAGAGGTCCAACGTGTGTGATGCTGAAGCCTTTTGTGGCGATATCTCTGGCTAATAATGAGACCGGCAGAAACGGGGTGAGGCCCCACTGATCTTGAGCTATTAAGATACAGGCTTCAAGTGCTTCAATGTCGCATCTCTGGGATGCAGGTAGATACTCGCAGCTTACACCCTAGAAGGATATTCAAGCTCAACTTAGTAACTTCGAAACTGCACAAACCCCTGCATCCGACTCGGGTCGACGGAGGCATGTCGCCTCATGAAACCTCAAATTCTTTCTGTAAATAGTAAAGAAGTAATGGTCCCGACATATGGAGTTTTTTTAACCACTAAACTGGCGCACAGTGCTCTGCAGAAAAACGACTCCGTGCTTACTATGGGCGTGCCAAGCACAGGGCCCTCGGAGTATTCAGCCAAGCACAGAGCCCGTCGGAGTATTCGGCGGTGGAATTCTCGAGAACGGGGCTCTCACAAGATAAAAACGTGGTCTGCGTACTGGAATAGGGTTTCGAGGTTTGTGATACTAGAATTGGACTGGGTAACCGTTCGAATACGTCTAGGGAGCCGTTAGGATTTCTTTTGCTAATCATTCAGGCGCCTATATGTGGTGCTATGTTCATGCGGGTCGACACAACCCTGACACAGTAGCGGCGGAAGTCACACAAAACGTAAAGCATATAGAGAGGGAGGGAGAGAGACAGGGAGAGAGTGAGAGAGAGAGAGAGATAGAAATCGCATGCACCAATTATTGGTCTACGTAGAAAGATATGTAATGTTGTACGTATATACATATATACATATATGTATGTATGTGTAGAAACAGAAAAATTGCCCCAGTTGTATATCTGTGTCTCTGTAACCTGTATGTATTATGCATACAGTTTTGCAGATATACAGCTATGATTGAGGAGGAACTCGCTCAATGCGATTAACATTCATCTAGGCTGGTATAGACTAGGCACTTTGACGCGCAAAAACACTTGTCAGCGCTGAGCCACGTTCTGTTTCTGTAGTATCTTCTTATAATAATTGGCTCTTGATGAACACGGAGGTTTACAGTCTTGGGCTCCAAGATACAAGGCACATCTGCTATGCCAGGGTCAGCGTCTCAAAACCTGGTTAGCTTGGCCACGGTGTCTTCCTGGCTCCATCGGCTTAATCTAGGGGCCTTATATAAAATTTGAATAGGTTTTTGGGGCCCATGATACTATAACTATAAAACGGAACCCCCCGAAAAAATAGTGTTCTATAACCATAATAATTTAATAAGGACCCCCCCCAAAAAAAAATAAATAGTATTGGTGATCATTTAGGCCCCTATGTTAAGTTCAGCAAGGGGAGAAGGCTCCCTCCAATGAATGTGGTCTGTTCCTCGATGCGGGGCCTGAGGTTCAAACACGATTTTGCAACTTAGTGAAGTTGGCAAGACTACCTACATAAAGCCTTCATGTCCTGAAGAATGCAAAACAGATGAGCACTATTGCCTTCCTTGGTGTGGTTTGCAGGAGCACCCTACTGTACACACCCGAACCCAACCCTTTCAGCACGGGCTTTAGTTGTATCCGAACCCAACCCTAAACCCTAAACCCTAAACCAAAACCCCAACAAACAACCCCAAAGCTGCCGACTGTGCCTCGTGGTCAACCTTAGAGGGCTGGAACGCCTCCGGCTCCTGGGCATAGCACCGAAACTCCGACGATACGGGCTTCAATGAAGATGCGGAGAGCGTGGTATCTTTTGTTTTAGGCAGCCTGCCGACGAACAGGTTTACCCAGGGGGTGTGCGAAACCTTCGCGGGCTCGTTTCCGGAGCTTGGCATGAGTTTAAACTTTTAACAAGGACTCGCCACAAGTGACCTCCGCTTGCCGAGTGCTGATCTCAGCTGGGACTTCCACGGCACTTTTGCTTTTGCCACCACTCCAGCGATCAAACTATATTATAGATCGTGGATCCTCCGAGCTTCGCTGTCGCATGTTCAAACCTTACCCCCCTCTCAAGAATCACGAATAAAACCCTACATGCATCCACCCAAGCTTTCGCCTCCAGGCCTATTTCGACTGCCGAGCTGAAACCCGAAACGCCTAGATCAGAAACCTGAACCTCGACTTTCGACAAACATCCCTAAACCCTATAGGCCTTATTATGGCAGCCATACAGAGCCCAAGCACGAAAGAACCCCAAACGTAACCTGAGGCTGCTACGATGGCCATCTTTTGTTGGATGGTTCCCAGCTCCTTCCTGCGCTTGCTTGGGCTTAGCCTCGTAGAGGGCTTGGAGTAGTTACAAGGGGAACACTATAAATGTGCGTGTACAGGGTTCAAAGGCCAGGCGGTTGTAGTGTTTCTGGAGGATTTGGGGGTTAAGGGTTCGGGGTTTGAGGTTTTCGGGAGCTGTTCGCAGATTCAGAGTTGACATGGTTTAACGTCAAGCTTGGCTTTAAGGGGCTATGTAAATATTCCGGAAGAAACCCTCCTCCTAAACCCTCATCCCTTAACCCTAAAATCTCAAAGGCGTAGGTACTTGATGGAGTGCTGCAAGGTCTGCATTGTGATTTCTGCTCGGCGGCCGAAAGTCTAGAGGTGCAGGGCTTCAGGGTTCATATGGGCTTCCGATAAGGCTAAGGATGTGACTGCTTAGGGTTCGAAATGCATTGATAATCGGAGAAGAGTTTCCGGGAATACTACGGCATGAATATATTAAGGAGCATTCAGACATGACATTGATGATTCTTCACACCCCTGCATTAGCCACGTAGGGCTTGAGATGGAATTCAGCTCTTCGAGCTTGGTAAGTCCCAAACCCAGCACTCTGAGCTTTGCCACCTTGGGCTTCAAACTTGAACCTTCTCTCCTTCCCACAAATTAAATGTCTTCGACATAAGGCCTTGGCACTTTTCTTAAGTCGTTGCTGGCCTCGCGAATCTTTCACTCTGCTAGAGGTCTTTGTTGTGGTGTTCAAACGGTTTTCCACCGATCCACTGGGGGTAATGCAAGGGGCATAAGAGCTGCCAGCTAGGAGTAATGTACAGGCCTTAATAATGAGAAGTGGGTTTGGGGCCCATTATACCATAAGTATCATCAGGAACCCCAAAATAGTATTGGTAATCATTTAGGCGCCTATGGAGGCCTCCAGGTGCACGGCCAAAGTCCACCCCTGACCCGGCCTGATGTGGTCCAAAGCTTGAAACAATCGCATCACTTCGATGCACCTGGCAGTCTCATGGACGTCTGGTTTCAGAAAACTCCTCAGCTCCCAGGTAGACAGGGGCCCTACTTCTGAGCAACATCAACCTGCGCATATAGCGGACTGAACGCTGTAGCTGTGCTTGAGGTGTAGGGCTGTACAGGGCTATGATACGTTCCTCACCCTTGGGACTCCACCCGGCCAAGACTTGAGGCTGTAGGATGGCCACAGGCTCACACGCAAATACCAGCCATACCTTGTACAAGCTTGAACCCTACCGACGAAGCAGATCAACAGCTTTGCATAGATCCCTCTTGGGCCCGAGAGCTACAATAAGATGCTGTAGAATTCTATGTTGTAATTAACAATCATAGTACACGACAACAGCAGCTTCGGCGCGAGGCTAGTTCAGCAGGGGAAGGGCGAGATTCTATCATTCACTGCCAAGCCCCTCCGGCGTGAAGCCTCCAAGCCCTCCCCAGACCTCAACACGAAGGCGCCTTGCCCCACCCTTCAGCCGCAATGTGCCCAGGAGGAACTCAGGTAGACCAATAGTCCTCAGACCGCAAAATCCCACAGTTTTAGTGCTCGGGATGCTCAGGGCCTCACAGTTTCGTTGTTAGGGCTCGTTTCGGGCAATGGCTCCAGACTCTAGGGGTTTAGTGGCACGTATGGCGTGTCCTGATCCTTCAAGAGGGTTTGGGGGCGTGCAGACTTGCCTCTGATTTGTGTTGTGACTGCAGTGCAGATCCCTGGCTTCTGATTTAATTAGGATTTAGGGATTATACATTGAAGAACTGTCCATTCAAATGGACTTCGCCCCCGGAGCTTGGCTCTTGGGCCTTAAGAGATGGCCACTAAACATTACACTCGACGAAGGACACCAGGATGATGCAGGCAAGGTTTCTACGACTGCAAAGGTAAAGGTGATCTTGGCTTACCGGGTGAGGAGGGCTTGGGGCGATGGTATTTCGAGGACGAGGTTCCAGGAGCTGCGTGGTTCAGGCATTAAACATTGGATTTCTATCCTTGAATTAAATTGTTGGGCTCTAGTACCCATATGTACCCATAAAGGTGTAAAAATGTTACACAACTATGACGAAGGAAAGGTGTTTACCTCTGCTTTGACCACTTCTTGCTCTCGACCTCGCTCTTCACGATCCACGGCGCATGAAAAACTGCGCAGACCACGGCCCCAAAGCGCCGAAAGCCTGAACTGCCCCGAACGCCGCTGTGTCCGAGTTGCCCATCGTGAGACGAGTCTAACAGGTCGAACATGAGTCCTACCTTGGCTGTTGCCATGCTTGTCTCTCGCTTTAAGCTTGGTGTGGACTTCCTTCCCCAGAAAGCGTTTCTGTTTCAACAACTGGGGTATGCAAAGTATGCAGGAAGGAGCGTCGCAAGAATCCTTCCAACACTCGTGCTGTCCTGCTTTACTGTCTGCCCCTAGCTTATGTAAGCGAAAGTCTGTAGCTAGTGTGCCCCCACCCCAAGCCCGGTGCAGCAAAGTTCGGGCTTCTCGCCCCATTTGGCGATCGTCTGACCATATCCTGTCAAATGCCCCCGCGGAAGCCCCGAGCTGCAGTCTGGACTCCGAATGCCCCAATCCCGCCACGCGGCCTATGGCAACAAAGACCTCGTCAAGGCCCACAAGCCCCTAGTAGCCTAGTCCTGCACTCCCCAGCTACCCAGCCCTAAGCCCGAATTTTCCCAACAACGAAAGCCCCCAAACCAGTAAAGAACGCACATAGACATAGCACGCAAGCCTCTGACGCAAAAACCCCGAAAGCCCCAAAATCACAAACCACAAACCGTGAGCCCCCACTCGCCACTCCAAGGACCAAACATGAAAACCAAACAACCCCAAACTGTGAACTAAAAGACGCTCTTTCGTGCTGGATGCATCGGACATGTCGAGCCCCTGCCCACCGAAGTAAGCCATCACCCGCTCGTTCTTCATGTACCTAGAAGCACAGGATGATTATAGGGCTACCAGATACTATAGAGTTTCGACAGGCTTAGCACGGGGATGTGTTCTGGTCCTTCTGCATGGACATTCTGGGGTTACTAGAGGATTAGTCTCAGGCCCACTCTAGGTTGCTTACGGGGTCGTTGGGTTTCTTGGGGGTTAAGGGGTTTAGGGTACACGAAACTTGTTCGGGCCTCTCAGGCCTTTGATGAAGGGCTGAGGGATGGGGCTAGCTCAGCGGAATTTAGAGAAGTACAATCGGCAAGGGCTTGGTAGGCCAGAGTTTTTTAGAATTTTGTGTTCAGGGTACCCCCCGGGGGGGTTTTGAGTGCTTTGGGATCTGGGGTTTATGTCCTTGGGCTCCTAAGCCGTCCTGAGGATTCTCGCCTTCAGGGTTTTTTTTGGGTGGAGCTTTGAGGGTTTTGGGATCTTATCTTCTAGGAACTCTGTATCTAATATAGGGGCCTTAATAATTAGAAGAGGGTTTGCAGGCCCATTATACTTTTGTTATAATTCGTAACCCCCAAAATTAAAATAGTGTAGGTACTTATTTAGGCCCCTATCTCTAAACATTCGTTTCGAAACCAACGGTCTGTTTCATGCCAGGGCAGAACTTCGATGCCTCTGACTTTGCAAGCAACTCGCTGGAACCAGGCTGAATGGTACAAAAAGGCGACTCAAAGAAACTAGGGTCTATGTGCACACTCGCACCCCTCAGCTGAGAACCTACAGTGTAAGGCTTACGTTTATGGTTTAAGGACTGCTTAAAGTCTTGCGTCACTTCAAGGATTGAGCTCTGTATGTGTGGAGGTAGGACTGCTTAAAGTCTTGCGTCACTTCAAGGATTGAGCTCTGGGTGTGGAGATCGATTCGGTAACTGACTACTTTGCTCTTGCTCTTGCTTTTTGTGCTTCTGCTGTTCACATGTCCAGGCTAGGCAACTAATCCACACCGGTACTATAGACCCTGACTACGCCGAGTGGCAAGGACAACTCTGCGCGAGTCACAACGCCGTTTCCATCTACGTCGACCTCGTCGAAGAGGTCGCGCATGTCCTTTGACAAGTCTTCTCCTATCCACGAAGCATCCGCTGCTTCAACACCTCAAAATAAATCATCATTTTAGCTGGTATGTTTGTCCGCAGTCATGCCGGGCTGTCTTCGGTCTCCACACAGTCGGCAGGGTTTGCCGTTGCGTGTACTCTAGTCATACCTGGAGGTCAAGGACTGTTTACTTTCCTGATATTTGCCGTCATCTTACGTGATTCTATGGTGGAAACACACCAGGGTTCTTCGTGCTGTCGGCGGGGGTGATGTGGTGTTACTAGAGTCGTGACTTTGCCTCCGTGTACATGCCGGTCTTCTGGCTGGAGGACTCTGCAGTGAAGCTTCGGCGCACAAGCCTTCACGACATATGCATATTATCTCCAGATCTGGTGACATTTCTTCTAAAACTTCGCGAAGCCTTTCTGGGGCATTTTATTCATGGGTATTCTAGGTGTCTTGCTGCCCTAAACCCTAAATCCTAAACCCTTTTTTGCAACGTGTTTCGTACTTCGCCTGGAGTCGGTTGATAGTTGAAGCTTTAGATCCTAAACTTTAAACCCTAAACAGGTTAGGACCTCCGGAGCACGTCATGTCGGGTCCTTCAAAAACGCGTCGATCTTTGCCAGCTCTGCCTGCCGGTAGGTCCCACATGTAAAATACTATATACTATGAATTATACAATATATAGCTATTTTTTTAATATTGACATTCTCGTGACGCTGGTGGTTTGGAGACTTGCGGGCTTTGACTTTTGGGACTTTAGGGTTTTGGGCAGAGAAGTCAATCCAACATAGTCAAGAGTTGTAGGCAGCTACTGAAGCCCCCAATCTCGGGCTCCCACCTTTATTCGACAAGATGGGCATACGAAAGCCCATAGCCCAGGCCTGAATCAAGAGGTCCCTGTCTTTGATCTGCAAGGCCATCTCGACGAAAAGTGCAGACAGGACGTTCATGATGCACAGAACAATCAGCAAAACCTTGAAGTTTCAGGCGTTTGCATCTAGGTTCAGCAACTGCGGTTCGCTTGTTCCGCTTGTTCTTGCCTAAACCGTGTGGGAACGAGGAGCGCGTATTCGGAAGTGTTGGGTGGAAATCGTAATTCCCGCAAGCAATTTTGGCGAAAACTGAAGTTGTGCTCCGGCCAAAGAGCCGTGCATATTCTGGCAGCAAGAGCAGGAGCAGCAGCAACAGCAGCAGCAGGTGCAGGAGCAGTAGCAGAACTCGACCTAGAACTAGTACTAGTACTAGTAAAATAGCAGCAGCATTATGATTATTGTTATTAGCAACTAGTAGTAGTAGTAGTAGTAGTCGTCGTAGTAGTACTACTACTACTACTGCTGCTACTACTACTACTACTACTACTACGAGTAGTCGCTGCTGTTGCTAATACTGCTAATGCTGACGTGGCTGCTGCTGTTCTTGCTGACGCTGCTGCTGCTGCTGTTGCTGCTGATGTTTGGGTTGCTATGTTGTTGGTGCCGTTGCTGAGAAAAGCGTATTGAGCTATCAGCTATCACCTGCATCAGCCAACCAGTCACATCAAATGAAAGTCACAGTCTGTTGTCTTCCCATTCCCTGCCGGACGGCATAGAACAGGAAGGCAGTGAAGTACAGGTAGTTCATGTTCATGAGTGGCTTGGCGATCTGGTACCTGAGGGGTTGTTAGTCTCGTATTTGCTTCATGTTCGACTTTCTGGTCTCTTGTTAGTGTCACCACTCTGAAACTTGTCACACAGGGTCTTGCCTTGCCGTGTTCAGCATAGTGTACTTTGTATGCCTGTGCGTCTTCACGGGATGTCTGGGTCTTTCGGGTCAATCTTGTATCCGTGGGTTGATGTCGCGGTCCAGCTCGGTGTGGAAACTTCCTATAGAAGCCTTAACAATGACACCCCCCGCAATAGTATTGGTAATCATTTAATTAGGCCCCTATGTTATGCTTTTGCCCTTCCCGCGCTTCTGCTTCTTTGTTTGCTGAAGACCGGCCTTCTTCCGATGCAAGTGACAAGGCTCTGGACTCGAGAGAAAGCCCAAATCCTGAACTGTCAACCCTACACCCTACATCCGGTTTCATCACAACTCAGGCAAGGTACCAATCCAGTCCGCCTTGGCTGCAGAGAACACAAGAGGCTTGATATTTAGGCCAACGGTTTGATATGGCTTTTTGCGAAAGGGCCTTATAAAAATACAGTAAGGATTTGGATGGTCGTCTGACAGGGACAATGAGGGAACACGGTAACTGCTTCTTTTCGGGCCCCTAAATTATTAAACTATGCATCAATGAGGACAGAGATCCACCTTTCGCAGTGAACCGATCAGAAATAGCCGAATAATCACAATAATAACACGAGATTATCACCTGAACAAGGGCAGTAGCAAGAGCAGAAAGAGTCACAAAGCCATAATGTCCTGAGCAGTGCTATCGGGGCCTGAATATAATCATAATAAGGAAGCCCCCAAACTAGTGTAGGTAATTATTACGGCCCCGCTATAGTAAGCTCCGTCTGAAGCCAAAGCTCCGGTAACAGCCATCATCAGCGACAGCATGGATCGAAGCCTGGTGAAGCTTTGACTTCTCGGAGGAGGAAATCATACAGGAATGATGTCACCAAGTATGGAGGCTCCAATAAAAGGCCACGATGTCTATGCATATGAGTTCCTAATTACTGGGTTCTTGTTACCTAGCCTGTTCAGCTGGGCGGTAGCCACCAAATCCCACATCAAACCCTCAGCCCTCTTGGCCTTGAGGGAAATGGCATGCACTGTGTTTGGCAAAGCTGATGAGTCGCCGAGCAGCAGTGAGTCAAAATGAACTGATAGCTGCTGCCGTAAGCCGGCCGCTGACAGCAAATTGGTCTGGTAGGCCCCCGCTAGCTCCTCTCCTCCTGTGTGCGCTGGGTTCGGGCTCAGGAATTAGGCTTAGGTTCTCTGGGCAATACGACGCAGGAGACTGACACAGGAAGGACGGGGGGTGCTTTAAAAGCATCCGAAGCTCTCAGCGCAATCCTGAAACAAAGCCGCATGAGTTGAGAAAGAAACGGAATGCCGGGGATGCCCGAAGTATTCTCCGGTTTATGCGGCCTGGGGAGACTCTGCAACATCTAAAAAAACCAAGCTTGCTCGCCGCACTCCGCTCAACATCTTTCCTGTTGAGCAACGGAAAAAACCCTCTGATTGACACAGGAGCTGACTAGCTGACTAAGTGCAGTGCATACAGCGCATGTCGGCGCACGTCTTCAGAAGTGGAGTTCAGGAGGGTTATAGGAGGAGCTGGTACGAGTTGCACACAAAGATTACACCACAGCCCTAAGTCGAAGCAAGTTGAAGTGCCCCGAAGCCTCCAGGGCTCCACGAAGTTCCCTTAATAAAGCTGCAGTGCAGGAACCTGATTAAGAAACCTTGGGCCTTTATTAGGGCTCCTTGTATGAATCCTACTTTTTAGGGTTTATAGGCCCAGGGTTTCTTAATCAGGTTCCTGCATTAGTGGGTAACTGAAACTTGGACACAAACAAAGCGTCTTTCTTGTTGAAAAGCCGTGGGAGTCGGTAGGTTCACCCAGTATCAAACTGGAGACGCGGAGACTCTAAAGCCTAGGCTCAACGCCGTGTAAGCCCTGGTCTAAGTGGCCCTAAGTCCTGAGCTCAAAACACTATAAACCCTAAACTCAAAAAAAACCTAGAAATCACACCTTCGAGACATTGAGACATGGCAGCTGTTCGGAGATCCTGCTGCGATCACACTGATCGTCGGATCTGGCGGATTTGGATCCCGGAAGTACCTGGTCAGGTAGGGGGTCACAGGGCTTGTACAGCAGGGTTTAGGGTTAGGGCTTATTATAGGGTTGAGGGCTGTGTGGCTTTGGTAGCTCATTTTGCTTTCGGGTTTCGGGCTTTAGGATTTACGAGTCCAGGCGACTCCAAACCCAAAAGCCCTAAGAGCATCGAAGCTTGGCTGCAGAAGCAGCTGGCGCCCCAAGCCGTGGTTCCCGAGAAGAGACGAGACATTGCTCAAGCTTGGGGTGTATGTGGGTAGTTCTCTAAAGTAAGGTCCCTTTGGGGGTCCTTTTCATAAGGGGCCCGGTTCGTGGTGTTCTGTTGCTTGAAGCTTGTAAAGTGTAGGGTTCGCATGGGTTCGCCGCAGGTGTTCTTGGCTGATCTGTTGCAGCGAGAGCAGGCTTCAACGTCAAAACCAGCACTAAGCACGCTTGATTAGCCTAAAACAAGCCCCTTTGCATCCGTGTCTGCGCAAGGCCGAGGGACGTGGAGGCGCCCTGTGTGCACAAGATCGCAAACCTGCCGGGGACTTCGCCAAAGACGACTGAATTTTAGGCGTTTCCAAAGCTTGAGTACGACTTCTTCACTTCAGGCACAGTTTTGATGCAAAGCTTGGCGGCAGACCCCTCTATGTTCAGCCGGCTACTATCATCTTTATCGTGCCCTCGACGAGAACCTGTTGAGATCTGGAATCTGGGCCCTTGCAACAAAATCAAGCATAGGATAGCCTCGGCTCCGCGCACTGCGATCACATTCTATGTAGCAGTATTATTATTACAAAGCATCTGGCTTTGCGGGATGGGGCTTGGTTAGCGAAATACCGATCAAGCCCTACATTCAATGATAAGATCCTACGAGCGGCCGTGGTTAAACGCCTCCAGTGAAATCCCACGGCTCGATCTCAAGATGACCCACGCTGTAACATGCACAAAGGTTCAAACTGTTTTAAAGTCTACCCCCAAACTTCGGTGAAGCTATCTTGAGGGTATCAGGCTAACAGCAGGAGAACATGTTGTATGGGATGGTCGGATGACGTGCTCGCCAAGCTCCCTACAAGGACTACATGCAGGTTCACGATGAAACTTTGGACCGTATAGGGGTTGTAACACCCCTGTACGCAGCACAGGATTCTTTGGGCTTGATGCTGCACTTTTCGTCTCGCTCGCGCAACCTTCCTGAACTTCAACCCTAACCCCATCCTCTAACCCCCGATGTGAAAGCCAGGCCCCAGACTCTCATCCAAAACCCAAACCCAAACCCTAAACCCCAAGCCCTGACCCTAATCCCAGAACTTGACCCAACATCGATGCGCCGAGCCACACGTATGTCACGGTCATCAGCAAGGTGCAAGCCCAAATCAGGGACATCAAGGAGTTGAAGATGCAAACCTCAGAAGATTCGCGGTTTCCAGCTCTAAAGCTTATCAAGCCTGAACCCTATATCCTTCTGAGACTCTTGTTGAGCTTGCTTTCGGCGACAAACCCTGCAGGGCCTAGGGAATCGGAGTGTCCTGGTTTCCGTGGGCCTTTCCAGAAAAGTGGCCACCATCATCCGGAGCTCCCGGAAGAAGTGGAAGAGTCTGATCACCCGCCTCAGTCAGGCCATCGGTTAGGATTCAGGGTGTATAGGGTGTGCGTCTACGAAGAAAAAGGCAATTTGCACACCAAAGGCCCTAAACCATATCACACCCTGCTTCAAGGCTGCATAGGGGAGACGAGGATGACTCTTGCACGATGCGCTGTTTGGGTAAAGTAGTCGCATCTCACAACCCCGCGAAGCTCCGACTATGCCATGCACTGGTTCTGTCTACAGCTCGACTGTGCTTCGGTGAGTAGCTGGCTAGATGGATGTCGCCGCTGCAAGAGTAGTCGAAATGCTTTGGCAGCAATGGACGCAGCATCACCGTTCCCGTGGTGGTAGCATTGGTGCCACGCGTCACTTGCCATGTGCAAATTGACACCTGTAGTATACTGGATTCGAGTGCATTCGTCATTGACCTCGCAGTGGCAGCAGCAACAGGGTCGCCGGCCAGGGAGTCCCATGATAAGATATTTTAGCATTCATAGACTGTGGTCGTCGTTGCAGTCGCCACCACGTTGTCATCGTACTGGTGGTGGTAGTGGTAGCAGTTGTAGCAGCTGTAGCAGATGTAGCAGCAGCAGAAGCAACAGCAGCAGCAGGAGTACAAGTAGTAGTGGCAGCAGTAGTAGTATATGGTAGTAGCAGTAGTGGTAGTAGTTAGTAGCAGTGTATAGTAGCAGCAGCAGCAGCAGCTGGCAGTGCCAGTAAGGTGGCAGACGCAATAAAGGTTGGGGCAAGTGCAGCAGCAGTAGCGGTACCAGAAGCAGGAGCAGGAGTAACCGTAGTCGTAGCAGTAGTAGCAGTAGTAGTAGCAGTAGTAGTAGTAGTAGTAGAGTCGTAGTCGTAGTCGCAGCAATAGTAGTAGTAGTAGTAGTAGTAGTAGCAGTAGTAGTAGTAGCAGTAGTAGTGGTAGTCGCTGGTGGTTTTGCTGGTGGTGTTGGCACTGATGTTTGGGTCCGGTACTGCTGGTGTCGGGAATGATTATCAGTAGTGATTTTGATTGATTTCCATGTTGCTGTCGGTTATTCGTGGAGAGCACAGAACATGCAGATGATGCTGTGGCACAGAACAAGAACCGGCGATAAGAAAAACACTAATGATGCGTTGCAAGCCTGTGACTTTTAGTTTGAGTCCACTGCGCAGAAGAGCCTGGCTTTATATTGCAGGCAAGATGCAACGTCCGGACCTTGCATGTGCCGGGATCGAAAGCAGGTTCATTCGAGGGCATGTTTGGGTGTGAGCGACGGATCTGACAAACCAGGGGCCAGAAATTCCTTCATGCTACGCTTCCTTGTTGAAACCGGAAAGCCTTCAGTAGCGGAAACAGCGGCAAGTATGTCTCTGCTACAGAACAAGACATGTCGATGCTGCGTAACTCTGGTCCTAAAGACAAACCAACACCCTCGCCCGACTCAGACCTCAAACCCTGAAGCCCCGCCCGATTCGTGCCGCTGTCGTACTCCACAGAGAGTCATGGCAGCAAACGAAGAAGACTTGCGGAACTTTGGTCGGGTGGAATATTGTTCGCGAATTTCACGCCCCGGCTGCGTGTTGGAGTCGTTCAGGGCTGTAGCAGTTGAGGTTTGTTAACTTAAGCCAGAGCAGGGTACATCCAAAATAAACTCTTCTAAAGCTGTAAGCTGTAGCAGGTCTTCCGATCCTGTGCCCCGCAATCTCTCGAGCACTAGAGACTCTCCTCCGGAAGCCAGCCTAGACCTCGATCTATACCTAATATTGTCAACCCAGCCCGGGCATCTGGGGTCCAGGCTAAGCGCAAGATTCGAATCGTGCCTCAGACGTCACAGTGGGGGAACCCGCAGCATCTCCTTTGAATTCGGAGGCGCTGGTATGTCGCTACGACCTATGGGCCTACTTCCGCAATGCCGTCTGGCAAGCTCTGCTTGGGGCGCCTTACAAATCGAAATACAGCTCAATACAGGCTGTGTAAACACCGCCCAAACGATAAGACTCACAACTTTAACAACCCTTGGCGAACTGTCGGGAGCGTGAGATTAAAACAAGCTGCCAAGCTGCCAGCGAAACGAGAATTGGTTCATGATGAGGTGCTTGGTCTCAAGTTTACAATCTTTCCACGAAGTATCAGAAGTTGGCTATTGAAGGCATCTGATCAGAAAGGCTCATTCCATCATTACATCACACTCATCCTGTAACATGCCGTTCAACTCACCCCAACACCATCAACAAAACCCCAAACCTCGTAAATTCTTAACCTTACAAACCTCACGCCAGGCGACGCACACCGCCCACGCTGCTGCTTTCGAGTAGAATCTCCGCTGCCTCCCATGCCGTGTCAGTTCTGCAAGGCTTTAGGGTGTAGGACGGATTACGGTAGGGCTTAGAAAAGTTATGTACGTGGCTATACCTGTACCCAAACCTAAACCTTTAGGATTCAGGAAGCTGGCCACGGTGCTCATGCGGGTAAATACGCTCGACTGTTACAATGCCACCCGAGATGTGGTCGAGAGACATTGCGCAGGATAAGGTCTTACCAAGGCCAACTGGCCCAGACTTAAATTGACTTAAAGCTCTTACAGTCTATTATGGCATACAACGCATATTTTCGAGTAGTATGAAATACTATTACAGTATACCATTTTGTTAAGATCCTACAGACACAAGAAAAACGCCTCAAGGCCTTCTTAAGGGTTAGGCAGCTCGGGTGCAGAATGGAACGGGGAGTTAGGGCTTATTGATTACTTATTGGTTTCGAAAGCGTAGGCTCCTGAACCTCTTAACAAGGTTTAGGGTTTCGATGCTCACACCCGCACAAGGCTGGCAATGCTCCACATAGGGTGTAGGGTAGGGTTTAGGATTCTCATGGCCGTGTTGATCAATGCCTGCATGTTTCGCGGCTGGTCTTAGCCTAAAGTCGGGTGCGCCTGGCTCATCACCAAGAAAGTGTCGAACAAGTTCCAGACCTGCCAAAAGCAGACAAACAGGTCACACTTTCCGATTTGCATCCATATTCGGATTCATTCTGCATTTGTACATGTATACAAAAAACCGTGTGTGCATACATATATACATATATGTATGTATGTATGTATGTATAAGTGTACACAGATACATATACATATACATGACGATTTCATATATTCAGACTTTTACTTTTACTAATACTTATACAGTGCTACGAAAACATACACACATACACACATATACACATATACACATACATACATACATACATACATAGATACATACATACATACATACAGACATACATACATACATACATACAGATGGTCAGGCGTCTGGCGTTCCCGGCACCCCTGTCCCCCAATGGTATGGTATTGCAGGGGGCTGGCTGGCGTATAGGCCTTTGAATCAAGCCATTAACCCTATAACGTAGCGCAGTAGCACGCGCTCCTGTTCTTATTAACCTGAACCTGTACTTTAAACCCGACACCCAACCCTGAACCCCGCCAAAATGCAGGCTCTAAGCCTAAAGCAGAACATTAGCCGTCAACCCTAACGAACCTACACCCCAAACCCTCCCTAAGCCCTTGTCGACCCGAAGCCTTATACCTTCTAACCCAAAACCCAAAACTCAAAAGCTTAAGCCAAACCCAAAACCCCAAAACCCCCACAACCACCCCACACAGAGAAGAGGGACCCTACACCCCACCCCACGGGGGCGAGGGCATGGGGGAGCCGGGGGCCGCGGAGAACGTGACCATATATATATATATATGTTTGTTTTATGTACATATATATATATATGCACTTTCGCTCTCTCTGTCTCTGCTATACATACATATCATATATATATATATACATATGTGTTTATGTTTATACACATACAAACATTTACATCGACACACACAGATATATATATATATATACTTGCCGGCAGCCAAGCCTTGAGACTTTCGGACTTTCTGTCGAGAGATGCTTTGGACAACTACTTGTAATCATGTCTTCAAGCCNCCTCCCCCATGGTCTATGGTCCAGGATGCCCCCCTTCCTGTGGTTGTGGGGGTTTTGGGGTTTTGGTTGGTTTAAAAGGTATAAGGCTTCAAGTCGACAAGGGCTTCTGGAGGGTTTGGGATGTAGGTTCGTTCGGGTTGACAGTTTATGTCTGGTTTAGGCTCAAAGCCTGCATTTAGGCGGGGAATGGGGTTGGGTGTAGGGTTTAAAGAATAAACGCAGGAGCAGGCGCTATTGCGCTACGTTATAGGATTTATGGCTTGCGTAGGGCTTGTGTACTATGCTGGCCTTGTCTGTGACGCCTGGCCGTTTCTCCAGCTGCAGCTCCAACGGCCCCCCCCCC
>BGNK01001793.1:110166-128653 GCA_003297005.1 Symbiodinium sp. clade A Y106
CCCCCCCCCCCCCACGCGTATATATATATATATACATATGTGTGTGTGTCATCGTAACTATTATTACGATTTTCGGGACTGCCATGACAAATCTGTCGATTGCTGCCGGTGCTCCTCCGCTTCGGCTCCTGGCAGACATTAAAGCCACCCGAAACCCTCAACCCTTCAACTTTCTTGCATCCCCAAGCTTTGAGAACAACATCGGGCCTGGTCCTCGCCCCGAAGGAAATCGCCCCGCAACGCCAGAACCTGGCTTTAGGGATTCGATTGGCTTATTGCTCTTGGGGTTTATGGGCTTAGGGCTGTAGGTTTCAGAATCAAAGAATCAAGCTTCTAACTTCAAACAAATCAGGCTGTAGGGAACTGTGCTGCTTTGCCATGTTCCAAACCGCGCCGAGACAGATGAGTGTCACATGTGCCTCCCAGGAAAGGGGCTAACTTTGGTTGAGAGATATGCGTGAACTTACGTCTGAAGTTTGCACCAGCAAACAAGAAGTATAGCAAAGGTGCTCGTGTTCAGTTCAAGTGGCTGGATGCAATGAGAGTCTGAAAATGTGGAACTCGAAAACAGCCCATCCCATGAGGAATATGTTGATGTACGGAAGCCCCACCACCGGCCGTCCAACGGTCAGCCACAAATCCTTGCATCGAAGTTTGAGAATGTACAGTATGTGGCCGAGGTCGGTGTGTTGCTGCAGTTTGTAACATCTTGAACCTGAGCGGACATGCCAAGGCTTCTAGCAACTCGAGATCCCCTTGAATGCTCGCCTCCAGTATCTTCTAGTTGCTCGGATGGTTGCAATTGTCGCTGTGGCTGCTCTGATCACAACGAGGAATCTTCAGTACTCCTACAACTACAGCCGCAACCATTTCAACCATCAGTGCGCGCCCGTTGCTGCCACCACCCAAAACACTAAACCTTAAACCCCTAAATCCTAACATACGGCTGCTCCCATCTAGACATGAAACACTCCGCGTTTATTTCCCGAGACTAACCGGGTCGGTCTCCATGCTCCGAGGAACTTTGACGATGAGCTCGAAGGTGAAGACAGCTAGGAAGAGATAGTTGAGGACAGTGAACCTTGCGGGGGTGCACGACGAGAACCCAAAATAAAACAGGATGGCGGTGTCGCTTTTTGCAAGCATCGAAGGCTTATTGAATGCAGGGGCCTTATCCGGTAGAATGATAAGGTTATAGTATACTGTTACAGGTACATTGCAGGAAATCCTACTAAAGTAAGTATCGAAGCTCCGACAAAGCCCCAGTTTTGGGGTTTAGGCGTTGGGGTTCAGGAAGTATTTCAGGCTGAGTCTGAAGGACCCGTGTAAGTGCTAAAACGGATCCTTTCCCCTCGCACGACAATCGCACGTCGTAGCAAAAATCTGAAACCCCAAGCCCTAAACCCTAAAGAACCCCCAAAACCGAAATCCCCCCAAAAAGACAGATCCCTAAAACCTTAGAAGCCCCAGATATCCGGAACCCCAGGAGCGGTACGCCTCCACCCTAAACCTTCAAAAAGACACCTCTTCTTGCGATGCAAGAAACGACTCTGGGATATCTTGAACTGGGACCATGAGAGCTCCTCCGGGACAGCGTGGTTTGGGGAGGGGAGTAAAGGCAACAAAGGATTCTGGCTGGGGGTTTTGATTTTTTACGTGGGTCGTATTCATCTGGGGTATGTAACACCGTATGTATAGATACAAATGAGACTATCAGGAAATACTACTTGTAGCAGTAGCAGTAGCAGCAGCAGTAGCAGTAGCAGTAGCAGCAGCAGCAGCAGCAGTAGCCGTAGGAGCAGGAGGAGGAGCAGGGGCAGGGGCAGGAGCAGGAGCAGGAGCAGTTGCAGCAGCGGCAGGAGCAGGAGCAGGAGTAGGAGTAGTAGGAGCAGGAGTAGGAGGAGTAGGATCGAGTAGGAGTAGGAGTAGGAGGAGGAGGAGGAGGAGGAGTACGTAGGGGTAGGGGTAGGGGCAGGAGTAGGAGTAGGAGAAGTAGCAGTAGTAGTAGTACTAGTAGTAGTAGTAGTAGTAGTAGTAGTAGTAGTATTTGTAGTAGTAGTAGTAGCAGCAGCAGCAGCAGTAGTAGTAGTAGCTAGTAGTAGCTAGTAGTAGATCGTAGTAGATAGTAGTGGATAGTAGTAGCTAGTGGTAGATAGCGGTGTAGTAGTGTAGTAGTGTAGTATTATAGTAGTATAGTAGTATAGTAGTAGAGTAGTAGAGTAGTATAGTAGTAGAGTAGTTTAGTAGTGACATGTAGTGACAGCAGCACCAGCAGGAGTAGTAGTGGTAGCAGTAGTAGTACTTGTAGTTGTAGTTGTAGTACTTGTAGTAGTAGTAGTAGTAGTAGCAGTAGTAGTAGTAGTAGTAGTAGTAGTAGTTATCGTCGTCGAAGAAATGGCATTAGTCGCAGTCGCAGTAGTAGTAGTAGTAGCAGTAGTAGGAGAAGGAGTAGGAGTAGGAGTAGTAGTAGTGGTGGTGGTAGTAGTACCACTACTTCTTCTTCTGCTGTTGCTACTAATTACTACTACGACCACTATTACTATGTTATTGCTCCCCCTGAATTATGGAATGGCTTTCAACGGTACGTAGGGCTGGGACTTATGTGCCTGCCTGCATTAGGTAGGTCCAGAGGCTTCAAGGAAGGTTCGCCTGCTGAAGACTATCCGACACGACAGCCGTTGCCGCTCCTGTTGAAAAACAGCAGCAAAGTCTGACATGAATGAGAAGGGCAGCAGCAGTAAGAGCACAGGAGTCCCCGCAATGAAATGACGTTTGACTTGCTATAAATCCATAGGATCTCTCTCCAATCGGGAGAAAAAAAAGCTCCTCGGATGTCGAAGTCCACCTCAACGCCCATCGCCTGAGTATGGGACGAAGGCACATTGTTCCCCTGCCGCATTCCGGATTTACATGTTGGGTTCTGCCCCCACCTTTAGCCTAGGAATACCTGGCTCTAGAATAACCCCACAATGAGGCGAAAACGCGGTTAGTACTCGACAACCTGAAACTGCCAGTTACAGCCGCGAACAAACTGATATCCTCCAAGGCACCAGCAAAAACCAGGAAAAACAGGAAATACCGTGCAGCTTCGGGAAGCAGGTCGAACTCCAAGAAATCCGAGCTGCAATGATGTTGCCGAAGATGGCTGCCACTGTGAATGCCTCTGAGAGCAGCATGGGCTTAGGGTACAATGACGGGGGCCTTAATAACGAATAGGGCTTCGGGGTACATAATAGTGTGTAGTACGGAACTGTCAGGAATACTGTCTGATTCTGATTCTGATGCAGACTGAAGGGCCCCGGAGGGCGCGTCCCCAAAACGTGGAATTCTCGGTGAAACGTGTGCTATTTCGCCAAAAGCGCGGCGCTCTGTCTTGGACCTCCAACTGACCTTTGGCCAATAGTACTTCTAGCGATACTATGCTTGGTCGTCGAAATGTCGTCTGTTGTGAAAAACTACTCTAGAGCCCATCGTCCTTTTTCCATGCGCAGTAGACTACACCACTGAAACGCATCATCACCACCGCGGTCTTTACTAATTATCATCATCATGCCAGATCCTTCTCCCTCAGCCGATGATTACAACACGATCGTCACCGAAAGAGGGGATAGGGGTCTGGTCAAAAGCGATAAGCCTCAACGGCACCAGCCGCTATAAGGTCCTGTTTTGCAGTCTAGCGGGCAAGGGTTTCAGGTCTGCTGATCTAGTTTCTGTTTGGAACGACGTGCCCTATTCGAGAAGCTGTTGGCTTAGGATCTTTGGTTTAACATTCAGTTATGGGTTGGGAGTTTCACGGTTTACGTTCCGACAAATTGCCAAGGCCAAGAAGCGTAGGGCTCTAAGAAATGAGGGTACTTTGTATGTCAGATCTCGCGCAGCGGCTCCAATCCTCATCTCTATGCCCAAATCTTGAAGGCAAACTGTCGTGACGCCAAATGCCAGCCATAGCTCTCATCACAGAGCTTAAGTTTAAGCCTAATTACATCCAGAAACTCTAAAACCCTGAACAAGAAGCTCTCAAACCTGAAACCCAAAACCCTGGTTCATTCCGCCTGGAAGCACCGCGAGTGAACGATCCTCTGCATCAAGGTCATCTTGTCCTGGAAGGCAGGCACAACTGCAATACTACATTGTCTACTTCATAGGCTTATGCATGCCTAGGGTTTAGGGCTGAGGGTCGAGGGCAATCGCATTTTTTTGCACCTTCGGGTTCGCTAATACACACACATATGTGTATGTATATATATATATATACACATAGTATTAAAATGCCAATTGAGTCACCTGTATTGTCCCGGAGAGATCCTGAAACTGTTGTGGCTTGCACGAGAAGATTCGTCGAAATGGAAAGGCTGCAGGATTGAGCTGCAAACAAACTTCCTTTTAGAAGCTGCCTCCCAAGTCCGAAACGGAAAAACCTTACACAAACCCCACGAAATCCTAAACTGTCAAACCTTACTTCCCAAACTCTCAACTGCCCAAGGCCTGCGATCCGAGGCCCCGGCAGCGTCGGATGCCTTCAAAGACTTCTTCTTGTGGCGAAACGTGCGAAAGGGATTCGTGTTGCTCGCCTGCACATGTCAGATAGGGCAATGGGCCACAGAAGCAGCAGCAGCAGAAGCCGTAGCAGTAGTCGCAGTAGTAGTAGTCGTCGTCGTATTGGTAGCAGCAGCAGCAGCACCAGTAGTAGTAGTGGTAGAGTAGTCGTGGTGGTGGTGGTGGTGGTGGTTGGTGCTCGAAGCTTTGTGTTTGGTGCCCGAAGCTTGGTGCTGGAAGCTTGGTTGCATGAAGCGGGGCGAGTTGCAGAAGCAGTCAACTATCGTGTGCCGGGCAACGACGGCCGATATTTGACCAACTTTGTACGCCAGACTTGCTCATCTTGGTTCTTTTTCTTGGCAGCACCTGCGTGTTCAACGGTATGTACAGTGTTTTCGTACTATCCGACCACCTGTAGTTTGGCAGTTCCTTCCCCGTCGAATTTGCAACTCCAGTTGCTGTCGCAGTTTTGGGGCTTGAGCCTCTGCAACTTCACCGGCTGTGACAGTTGAGGCAAGTCAGCCTCGGGAACTTATNAGTTTGCAAACTCGAGCTTCCGATTCTGGACTTGCATTTTGGGGGAGGGGTCGGGGGTGACGACATTGTTATGCAGACCCCCCGAACAACATCTCCAGAAGAGCCGTTTTACTCGGTTTTTACCGTACTTTCGTGATGTCGGACCATCTCATATAGGCACCAATTGTACTCTGGACTTTTCGAACTCGACATTGGGCTTTGCGAGGGCTTTCGGCGAAAACTCGAAATTGGTTGGGGGGAAGCTTGTTTTTTACGCGGAATTTAAAGTACTTTGGTCATGTCGTAGTCCATTGCTAACCACCGTTCTTTAGCAGCGTTGTTCCGGGTGGGGTGGGGGGGGGCATGATGACGTACAGGCAGCTTCTCGAACACCACGCACCACTTCAAAAACAAACCCTCCTACGCTGAGGTCTGGGCTTTAAGGGTGTTGGCGAGCCCCTCCCACGNATGACGTACAGGCAGCTTCTCGAACACCACGCACCACTTCAAAAACAAACCCTCCTACGCTGAGGTCTGGGCTTTAAGGGTGTTGGCGAGCCCCTCCCACGTACAGCTGGCATCTTTGTGTTTGATGTCGAAGATGTTGCGCTCCAGGTTTTGGGAGTTTTTAAACCTTCTTGGCAGCACCTGCGTGTTCCACGGTATTTACAGTCTTTTCGTACTATCCGATCACCTGTGGTTTGGCAGTTCCTTCCCCGTCGAATTTGCAACTCCAGTTGCTGTCGCAGTTTTGGGGCTTGAGCCTCTGCAACTTCACCGGCTGTGACAGTTGAGGCAAGTCAGCCTCGGGAACTTATNGTTTGGCAGTTCCTTCCCCGTCGAATTTGCAACTCCAGTTGCTGTCGCAGTTTTGGGGCTTGAGCCTCTGCAACTTCACCGGCTGTGACAGTTGAGGCAAGTCAGCCTCGGGAACTTATGAAGATAGGGAGCCTCAGCCCCTGCATCTGTGACAGCTACGGCAAGTGAGCATCGGCAACTTCTGCAGCTGTCACAAATTGATAGGGGGCCTGAACCCCTGCATCTTCTGCAGCTGTCATTTTCGTTGATGATGCTGATGATGACGATGGGTTGAGGCGCCAGGTGGTTGGTAGGCGGGGGGGGGTTGGCTAGTAGTAGTAGCAGTAGCGGTAGTAGTAGTAGTAGTAGTAGTACCAGTACCAGTACCAGTACCAGTACCAGTACCAGCACCAGCACCAGCACCAGCACCAGCACCAGGACCAGGACCAGTACCAGTACCAGTACTAGTACTAGTACTAGTACTGGTACTGGTACTGGTACTGGTACTGCTACTGCTACTAGTACTAGTACTAGGCGCCCCCCCCCGCCTACCAACCACCCCTCTCACATACTCTTTTCGCACACATCCGTTTTACTCGGTATTTACAGCACTTTCGTCATGTAGGAACATCTTATGAAGCTTCAAAATTCACTTGCGAGTTTGCAAACTCGAGCTTCCGATTCTGGACTTGCATTTTGGGGGAGGGGTCGGGGGTGACGACATTGTTATGCAGACCCCCCGAACAACATCTCCAGAAGAGCCGTTTTACTCGGTTTCAATAGTAGCAGTAGCACCAGTAGCAGCAGCGGTAAGCAGCAGCAGCAGTAGTAGTAGTGGTAGTGGTAGTGGTAGTGGTAGTGCTAGTGCTAGTGCTAGTGGCAGTGGCAGTGGCAGTCGTAGTAGTAGCAGTAGCAGTAGCAGTAGCAGTAGCAGTAGCAGTAGCAGTAGTAGTAGTAGTAGTAGTAGTAGTAGTAGTAGTAGTAGTAGTAGTAGTAGTATTGCACTTGTAGTTGTAGTACTTGTAGTAGTAGTTATCGTCGTCGAAGTAATGGTATTAGTCGCAGTCGTAGTAGTAGTAGTAGTAGTAGTAGTAGTAGTAGTAGTAGTAGTAGTAGTAGTAGTAGTTGCTGTAGTAAATGTAGTACTTGTAGTAGTAGTAGTGGTCGTCGTCGTAGTAGGGGTATTAGCCGCAGTCGCAGTAGTAGTAGTAGTAGTAGTAGTAGTAGCAGTAGTAGTAGTAGTACTTGTTGTTGTTGTCGCTGTTGCTGTAGCAGTAGGAGCAACAGTAGCAGTAGCAGTAGTGATGGTGCTAGTGGTTGTCGTCAACGGCACAGAAGTAGCAATGGGTCGTGGTCGCAATGAGACAAACAGTTGCAACGACAACTAATCACGATGCAAACAAAGCTAAACAGCAGCGAGGGTCAGAGCTGTGCTGGTTCACTGCGCCCTCGAAAATGTGCATCATGATGGTTCTGGGAACAAACAAGAATAGCAACTCAAGTTGAAGAAATATCACAGCCAATATACGTAGTACCGGCAGGAATCGCAAAGTATAAAAACAAGAACAGCAGCAACATGTGCAGTTGCACTCTTGGCGACATGGGAAAGGCAAAGAGTATGTCGGAAATCAGTCAAGCGTAAATGGGGTGTAAGAATGGTCAGAAAGATGGGAAAAGCTGCAAAAGCAGTGATTATTAGCAACAGATTTAAATGTAAGAGAAACCGTAGCAAACACGCCCACTGCTTTCTTCGGTTGGACTACTGCTACAGCTCTTCGCGGAAATGCAACTGCAATGGCTGGAGTGAAACGGGTGCCCGAACAGGAATGACGGCAGGAACGCAACGACCTGAGAAGTAATATCTAGGTGAGCAGGATTCTGGTCACAATTTGACAATAGCACCAACGCGGCCCCCCGAAACCTTAAACCCTAAAGAAGGGTGTTGGCACTGGTAGCGAAACTGGCCGCGCCGAGGCTCTAAGGAAGAATCGGCGACAGCTCTGGCCTTCTCCATCCGCGCCAGGTGATGGCTGTCATTGAAATCTAGCTTTGGCATCATTGACCTCGAGACATTTCTTCGATGGCTTCGGGCTGTCAAGCTTTTGCAATGGGAACCGTGAATACTAAACCCTGAACCCAAAACCCTATATAAACCCAGTTGCATCCAGGCCTATTGCGACTGCCGGGTACCCGTAAAGAAAAGAAAGTGAAGACGAGTCAAATCTGCAGCACTACTGGCCTATATAAACCCTAAAGCCGCAAACCTGCCGGGAGTTTCGATAGCAGACACTTGGCCAAGTCTGGCAGGCTAAGTAAAATCTTAAGGCAGCTGGTGATTTCGCGGGTCACTCAAGAAATACCGCCAGAAGGATTGCCTTCTAGGTCCACGAATCCTGTTGGTTGTCGTGCAAATCCCTTGAAGACGGCTACTGCTCGTAAATTTATGGCGGCAAGTGCCTGGATGTTTCAAAGCAAGCGGGAATTACCAGGTGGTAGACTGCTATACCTGATAAAGCTGCTACATTGCAGGAGTGTGGTCCCTGTTTCAGACACTAACGCGTGCATGCCCTTTCAACCTTAGACCCAAGGCGTGGCAGAGCTTGCATGTGGAAAAAATTGTTGTGCAGGATGTTCAGGAAAGTGAGACGGAACACCTCCTCGAGTTCGTCCAAATCCTCGGTGGCTGCAACTTAGCGAACCGAGTTCGCAAACTCCCAAGCCTAAATCTAACCCCAGCCTCGCATTTTGCACGGATCTGCAGATTCTCGATTATCCTGTTTACAGATATCCCAAAGAGGGCAGTTGGTTCTCTGGGCGAGATCACAGCACATGCCTCGCAAGGCAAACCTAGACGCTGCATTGACGGTCGCCTTGGGCGTCGTAACGACCTGTCGTGCCGAGGCCCTTCTTCTTCGTACATGGCGACGGACAAGTGCTGCCTGCTGGTAAAGTGATTTCTTCCCATCCGAACCCGACTTGACAAACGCAGCACATGAAGCTAGGCTTCCATGCAGTCGTCGTCGGAGTGGGGGTGGTCTTGTATATCACCGGTCTCCGATCCGCCACTGTGCACCCCCCGAAGGCACCTCTCTGCCCACATTCTGGAGGGCATCCAACACTCTTAGACATGGTAAATTCGCGGCTTCCGCAGACGCAGCAAATCTCGTCCGGAGATGTACCTTCCAGACTTTGAGTGCTGGCGGCATCCTGGTGGAAGGTGTTCTTGAAGTCCGTAGCATCTCGCTCGGCCAAGACCCCTCGAGACGATTGCAATTGGCGGCCGTCCCGGATTGCTCCAGCGAGGATTGAGGGACCTATCCACAGAGCCATGGCCGGCAAGAGCACACAACGCATGTTTCTAAATCTGGCAAACGACGGAAGTGATTACCTGGTTTGAGCTGGCAAAGTCCTCCGGCGCCGCGGCACCTAAACCCCCTAACCCGGAATGCCCCTCAGCTTACAAGCTGAAAGCTTCAGATCTTTAGGCTACCAAAGCCTGGGCCGTCTTCATCATCCAAAACAGCCACATACATGGCCCGTCGATCGCAAATGCCTTCCTTCTGAACGATGCCATAATTTCTTCACACTCAAGCACCTACTGAACCCTAAACCCTAAACCCTACGTTCTCTCAATCGTAGTCCGACAGCCAAGCATGACAAACCGGGCAGTCGAGGTCGGGACATTCTGCCATGCATGGCGAAGTCCTCGCTGGTAGCATGGGGGGATTTGGGTTTTGGGTTTAGGGGTGTAGGGAGTGGGGGATTAGGGTGACCCAGCAAGGGACCCCAATGTGAGGTCAAGGGAACCCTATAGGCCCTATACCATGATGAAGCCTGAAGCGTACACCCCGCTTGCGCTGCCTCGCAGTTCTGAATACAAATGCTCCAGAAACCCGCAAACTTCCCATCTAAACCCTAACTAATCACCATGCACGCTACCCATAGGCCCAATAGTAGTTCCTGTTTGGGGTTCATAGTTAGAATCTTATAAGGTAATCCCAAAAAGGAACTACTATGGGGCCTATGGGTAAACCACATTACCGAGGCCGGCTCCTTGGAGCTCATGTTCTGAAAGGGGATGGCACAGCCACCTCCGCCCTGTCACTGTCGTTAGGCTCTGGGCTTGCTCCAAAACGTCGCACACGCTCGACTTTACAAGGATCCAGATGCCTCAATGTCTGACATGCTGCTGATGCATGCACCTGAACAACTTAAACTCTTTCTATGGACTTGTATCATTGAGTCATCTGGTTCCGTTTTATGTTGGCCTGGAGGTTGCACCAAACCGAGATCTCATCGAAAACCAGTACAGGACAAACATCACGACATCCCCAATCTTCACGTATACGGCCGTGCTAAGGTCGTTGTATGACAGCACACACGTTGCACCAGAAAGGGTTTGGGGTTTAGGGTATGATTAGGGTATGATGCTGAAACGGCGGCGCTGCGGCTTGGGCTTTACAATGCTGGGGGTTGTGGGGCACAGGCAATGGAGCTGAGGGTACCTGCTTGACAAATATTGTGCATCAATCGCTCGAGGTTAGGTCATTGTGTGAGGTTGTTGGGTGTACGACCCGAAGATAAGAATTCGGGACTACATGTTGCGTTTGTGTCAGAGGGTAAGGTGTTGAACTCACCAAACGCATGCTTCGTGAACTTAAGCCCAGAGGTTTCCGTCTCAGCCGTAATCCTGACTCACCCACGGCCGTTCCAACTTAGCTTTGTTGCTTGCTGTCCGAAACTTCCAGTGATACTTGCAGTTTCTGCCAGTATAGCCTTCAATGCGGCATGCACTTCGAAACGGACATGCACTCGAAGATGGGTCGGGTGACCAATCTGGCTCGCACCGCGGGGTCGACATGGTTACCAGGTAATTGCAATGCACGTCTGGCCCACCTCTCAGAGTGTCGAAGTCACACGCATCAACCCAAGACCCTTTCGGAGGCATCGGTCTGGTGTAGCAAAACTCCCTCGCTCAGCTCGCCGGCGAGCACAATGGACCCAACCCGCTCTGCGTCGTCGCCAGCCACCAAAGCATCTGCCCGAATCGTACACACGGAACCCTCAACCCGAAAGCATCCACGCATGTAATATCCGTGCCTTAATAATTAGAATAAGGTTTTGAGGCCCAGTATACTATAATTCTTATAAGGAACAAACACCCCTAAAATAGTATTGGTAATTATTGAAGGCCCCTATAGTAACAAACCAGCAGCTCAAAACCAATTCAAACCGAGGCCCAGCCAGCTCGCTCCTTCAGATTCTCGAAGCCCCGCCCCAGAAAAGACCGTAATGTAAGGGCCTAAAGGGCCTTAATATTTAGAATGGGGTTTTGGGGAATAGTGTACTATAATTACAATAAGGAACCCCCAAAACCCTAATCTACTTAAGGCCCCTACATTAAGTCACATCCCATGCAAAGTCCGCACAAACCCGGCACTCGGAGGTTCGATGCATAGTAGCCTATGGCCTATAACCCATATACGTACACAACCTTCAACCAACCTATCTTTATAACAGTAAACCTTGGACCCATAAATGTTAATCCCTAAAACCTAAGTCGAGCCTTAAACTCCTCCTCTAAGCCCTAAAACGGTTAATAATCTCGAAACCCAAAGCCCTAGACCCCTCCCCTAAATCTTCCACCCAAAAATTTATAACCCTGAACCAAGAAGAAGAAAGAACACACCCCTAAACCCCTAAGCTCTAAACAGATAAACTCTAGACTTAGCTTAAGAGGCAGCGCCCTTAACCCTATTACCCTTTGTTGAACCCGTGCTGAGCCGAGGCTTACGACAGAAGTGACATCGTCCCCGAAACCCTCATACACTAAACCCTAAACTCCCCTAAACCCTAAACCCTAAACCCCAAACTCTCAACCCTAAACTCTAAACCCTAAAACCCTAAACCCGAAAACCCTAAACCCCTAAAACTCCTGACCCCCCCAAAGGAGAGCCTGAAATGCCCCAGCGGAGCTCGGCGTAAAGGTCTTGCTCGGGTCTCCTCCCTGGCGGACCTGCGTTTGCTTCATTTCAAGGCTTTTGGGGGTGTCGGGGTTTAGGGTTTATAGGCTTCAGGGGGTTCAGGATTTGGGGGTTCAGGGTTTAGGGGTTTAGAGGTTTAGGGTCTGGGGGTTTAGGGTTTAGGGGTTTAGGGTTTGGGGGTTTTGGGATGCTTTACATACTTTTCTTTTTTGGGGGGCGGATTAGGCTTTCGGGGCTTAGAGTTGCAGAGCATTAAGGCCCTGAGGGTCTTAGTGGTGTTCGACTGCTATAACAGATAATTTTGTTTTGCAAATTACACAAATTTCCCTACTTGTAGGGCAATTTCGAACTTTTACATAAAGCCTAATCATTTAGGGTGACAACCTGACCTGCGCTCAAAGCAAGCATTGCATTCCTCGTCCAGCTTTGTGGGCAGGCCAGGTTCTCTTGCTCCAGAGGGTTTGAGGCTTGGGGTTTAGGAACATCTGAACACGAGACTGTGCGCTCTAGTGCGAACGGGCCGCCAGTGGCTTCTGAGACTATGCTTATCCAAGAAGCCTAAGCTTCAGGGCCCAATATATATTATAAAAGGATTGCCGTAAGAAGCTCTAAGGAATCGTGTTTCTACTTACTCAAGCTTTTATAGTACTGTATGTCCATATGGCAGCATGAACCCCTATAGAGCCCCATCAGGAATCCTTCAGGAAAGAGTGTAGGGCTTCGAACGCAAGCGCTAATGATCGCTAATTGAGCTTCTATATATGAGGGGACTGTTTTCCAATAGCAGGCCTGCCACGAAGTCCTCAGCACTCTGGGGTCAAGAAGCAGAAACATCACCAGCAGTGATCCAGGCCAGGGTCACACAAAACTAAATCAACATCCTGAATCCTGTTCATGATGCAATGGGACTGCAGGCGCCGGGAGGCACTGAAGGTTCCGCAGCTTATGTGCAAGAGATGACAAGGGATTACCAATTCTACGCAGCCTTGCCTCAACAATGTACTGGTGCACCAGGTCCGTCAGGGCCTGGGAGAATAGCAAACAAGACCGGGGTCTCCGCCAGCTTCGGAGTAGGTCAGTGATGGCCATTATCTAAAGTGGAGCAAGACAATAGCAGCCAAGCCTCACGCTGCATGCCCAGCTAGTCAGCATCAGGACTACTCAAGCAATGCTGTGATAGCGAGTGGCCAACTTAACTGCCAAAATAGACTGATCTGCAGAAGCCGGGGAAAGTAAAGTAGCTGTAGACATTACGTGCTGACCTCAAACTCGAAAGAGTCTACCGTAGCCCCTGTGAAGCCAAAATGAAGATGGTGTATTCAATTGCTCGCTGGGGCTATACAAATTCCAAAAACCAACGAGCTTCGAACAAGAAGAGCCCAGTAATTTAAAGGTGTAGAGTGTAGAGCTTGTTCTGGGTTTCGGAGACTCTGAGGTCCAAGGTCGTCATGACAGGCCCAACGCGCTCCAACTCTACAGGCTCGGGCCAACACTCGATCATAACCACGGTGACAGCTATGGAATTCATGCGATGGCAAGAACGAACACGGTGATTATGCTGCAATATGTTCCATTTTTTCGCATGGCACATGAGCGAGAATTGACCACTCCAAGGCTACTTTTCGACAATCCGCCCTTTCATCATAAAAGCCTCGGTGGAAACCAACCTGCCCTCATCACAGCCAGAAGCAGATCTGCCCGTTGGAAACCGAGTCACCGAACAGCCATCATCCACCCGCGAAGTTAAACCCAAGCAGAACTCAGCGCCAAATCTGCGACCCGGACGGTGAGCTGTTTTTGCATCCGCCGATCCTGTGCTGCAAAGGCGTCCTGGAACGCGGAGAAAGTGTGCGCGCTTGACAACTTGTGTGGGGGTTGCTAAGCAAATGTAAGCGCATGCTATTGCATGCTCCACGGCAGTAAAAGACATGCAAACCGCGCGTAAACAATCTAGCCGTGCTGTAAAGTTCATAGCACGACTGATGCCAACAGAAACTTGCACCAAAGTCAGCAAAGGGCACTAAAGCTCCAATTGCTGATCTGGTTGTTTAGAGCTTCTTTCTCTGCATACACCCGAGGTTTAGATTGTAGGCTAGGACGAAATAAGCTAGCAGAACTGTATCAATGGGCATTCTACAGTAGTGCTCTGGCTAAAGCTCTCACGGAAGGAAAGAAGCGTAGCTCCTTTGACTGAAGACTCACGACCCCATACTCAAACACACCGGCAGATTCAAACGAACCACTGACTCGCGATTCCTGAATATGTATTGGTGACAAAGATTTGCAAGAACACAAGTAGCACGAGCCGTCATTGTGATGCTTCTTCTAACTCTAACAATCATACGTAGTCGCCATGTGTGGATTGTTGCACACTGTGGCCTCCCTTGGAGGTCGCCACTACAAAATGGGGACCTTACCCGGCGCCCCAAGGCCTGCGCAAAGCGAAATTGCGAACCATCTGCCAACTCTGGCCAGGGTTTTAGTTTTAAAGGCTGGTACCCATTGCGGGCTATTCGACGCGCGATGGAGGGCTATCGATGTCGAGTATCGTCTATCTCTGGTTTGCAGAACCGACTTCATTGAGACCCGTAAACACTGCCGGAAAATTTTCGTTAACCCAGACCAGGAAATCGGCACGTTCTTACGCCCTGACACCATCTGCCCAAAGTGACACACTCATGTTAGACCGTACTGAAACACTGCTGGGGAACCTAACCCCAAATCCTCAGTCAAAGCCGCAACAGCCGACTACCGAGTCCTGGATGAACTTCCTGCCAAGGCAATGCAGCCGAAGATGGCAAGCTTCCGGTTTGCTAGGTCTTCGTGATGAAGATAATATCGGGGCCTTAATACCTAGAGTAGTGTTTGGGGGTATATTATACTGTAATTGTAGAACGGAACCCGCAAAACAGTATAGGTACTTGTTTAGGCCCGCTTATTGTATGTCTGTTCATTGCTGCTTCGGATGCAGAAGCTATGGTAGCGGAGACTACCGGGGCTGCGTCAAAACGGGTCTAGATACTAGACTACTTACATTGAGTTCAAGAAATGCCAAGACCTAATGCCAGCAGCATTAGCGGTGAAGATGCAGGGGCATTGGATCTGATTTGTGAGGCTTTGTGACAGCTACAGTTCGAGGTTTGGGGCCTCTGGATTGTTCTTGTTTGTGGTTAATGTAGGGGCCTTAATATTCAGAATAGGGTTTTGGGGCCCGTTATACTATAATTCTAATAAGGAGCCCCCCAAAATAGTATAGGTAATTATTAAGGCCCCTACATTACTTTTGGGTGCCATCTGTGGGATGTGGTCTTTGGAACCTCGGAGCTGCCATCTCATCGATTCTGGAGTGGAGGAATTTTGAGTGCAATGTGGCCACGGTCCGCAGTCTTTCTGATGAGGGTTTCGGATGTAGCATTCCCGCAAAAAACTGAAGAGTACTATCGAACATACCCTAAAAAGCTATTGGCAAAAAACATGATGCATACTCGCAGAAGAAGAATGCCTGAGATGTCAATTTGCAACAGGGCTTACTTTCTTAAGCTTAGAGTTAACCGTAAACTCGCCCAGCTGCTGTTGTTCCGCCATCTCCTGGGAAATTCCGTCGGGCTTCCATGTCGGAGAATCTACAAAACTTGAGAATTCCCGTCAGGGTTCTCTACAAATGGGTCATGCCGGTCTCTGGGTCCACGTACGGGTGCCTTCGCGAACTTGCATCGAGAGACTATACTGTAGGGCCTCCATCCGATTTCCTGTGGCCTCCTCACCTCTTTAAATGCTATGCCTAGAAAGTGCGATGAACACACACATATGTGCATATAAATGCACACGTAGACATACATACATACATACATATATACATACATACATTTGCATACATACATCCATGTTCATACGCATGCTTGAATGCATTATGTAGGTATGTAGGTATGCGTGTATGTGCGTAGGTCTGTTTGTTTGTCTGTCCGTCTGTCGCTCTGTCTGTCTGTCTGTCCGCATGAACGTATGCAACCATGTGTGAATGTGTATGTATGTCTGCGCATATGTGTGCATGTAAGCACGCAGGCATGTCTGTATGCAACTACGCCCGCATACATGTCTGTATGTATTCAGGTACATGTTTATGTGTGTGTGTGTAAGTGTTGGAGCAAGACGGCCGATGCCTTGGTCTCTCAATCCAACAGCCGCAAATCTCAAGGCCTAAAGCGTCAAACTGTTTGCTTGAAAAGACAGCACATGACCCTCGGGAAGGAGATTTAAACACCCAATACCATCACACCTAAACCCTAAACCCTAAACCCTGGACCTAGCACAAATCGAAGCAAAGTATAGGCACCTTCCGCACGAAACCCATCTCAAACACTGAACCAACCCTTGGCCCGAAAGCTCTCCGTTCACCCGGGCTGCAGTGATATAGGGGCCTTAATAATTACCTATACCATTTTTTGGGGGGGGGGTTCCTTATTGTAAGTATAGTATAAGGGGCCCCAAAACCATATTCTAATTATTAAGGCCCCTATATTATGCGGGTTACCGGCCAAGTCTCCGAAGCATCGATTCGATAAGCCATCGTTCTCTGTTTTCGTCCCCTGTTGAGAATCTAGGATTTGGGCGTTAGTCGTGCAAGTGGCACGTTTGGTGAAAATGCGGATGGTTGTGAACATAAAGCCTTTCGACAGCCGTTGCAGTAGAACGCTCTTAAGGCTTCAACGGCCGACTGTCAAGCACTAGTTTGCAGATTCCGGCGTTTCAGAGTTCAGGGTTTCCTGCTTTCAAACCTTCCGCTTTCACTACGCCTTACATCCTTTTATCCGTAGCCCTTTCTCAGCGCATTCAGACGAGGCACCGCGCGCAAGACACTTCTCACGGAACCGTCGTCGCCGCTGACGCTGCAGCCTGGGGATACATGTATTGCACTTCTCGGCATATGCCTACGGCTCCTTCTGAATGACTTTCACTGATTTTGAGGCAGACTTTCTTGAGCGACAGAAATAAGCAGGATAGAACAGGCATGAAGGGACCCATGCTGAGGTGGGGAGCTTGACATCAACAAGCTGCATCTTTGCATGCCAATGCCTTCAGGTGCTTCTGAGATACTGATGCACCCAAATTTGGTAGTTTCAGATGTGGCACTCCTTTGCTCTGTCGCGGGCAGAATGCAGACTTGAGACTTCAAGCTTTAAGCTCGAACATTTACGACCATGACACGCCACAGACAGTCGTGGTGGACACTAGCACTCACTAACCGCAAACCAATAAGCAATCACACGCAAAGTTGAGACGGTTCAGGTGCAAGACCGCATGTAGGCATACCATCGGACAGCCTCGCTGACCATCACTGCATGCATGCTTCTCCCTTACAGCTGGGAAGTCCAACGCATCAAATGGACACATTTTCGTCAAACTTTCGACTTTCAAAACTGACGCGAAGCCGTCAACCAAAAACCCTGTACGGCAAAAGTTGTACACACACACACGATAGAGAAAGCCCAGAGCCGAAAACATGGACGGAAGAAGTCGGGATGGGCTTAGGGTATGCGAAGGCACAAGCAACTTTACTCATGGAAATAGAAAAAGCAACATTGCTTTCAGCACTCAGTGCTCTAATCTTCTGATGTGAGAGTCTCCGAAAAGTTGGGAACCCCTCGCCGTCGCATAGACCCGCAATAGAAAAGGATCCTTTCTTAGCTTCTGAACCTAAACCTAAACCCTCGAGAACTCAGCTGCCCGAGCACTGGGCACCGGACACTTTCCGAGTGGCATGGCCGCAGGCGCCTGCGGCATCTTCTCCACCTGGGTGGTTTAGGGGCGGGTCGTTTTGCGTTTAGGGCTTAAGGTTGGGGCTTTATGATTTAAGGTAGAAGGTCCCATGGGGCTTAAGGCTTAGGGTTGCTTCGCAATACTTCTTGTCCATAGACGCAAAGACCGACAACCGAAAACCTCATGTTTCACCAAGGGGCTCGCAGGGTGTCCTGATACCAGCCTGGTAAGGAGGCCTAAGTAATGACATCCCCTTACAACCACTGTATCATAAGATAAACCAACTAAATGTAGTGAAATCGTATTGTTCATCAGGCTCTCCTATAATGCTCTCCATAAGGTCGGTTTCGCTTGCTGACATACGGTAATAGAGTGTATATATATATATATATATAATAGGAATGGATGAGGATGAAGGAATGGATCAGCATCTGCGGCAGGGAGTGGTCCAACCTCGGCATGGGGGCAGGCAAACTTGATCAATAAACTATTGCTGCGACTGACACTGCCACTGCCANATGAGGATGAAGGAATGGATCAGCATCTGCGGCAGGGAGTGGTCCAACCTCGGCATGGGGGCAGGCAAACTTGATCAATAAACTATTGCTGCGACTGACACTGCCACTGCCACTACCACGAGCACTACCAGTACTACTAGTAGTACTAGTACTACTACTACTACTACTACTACTACTACTACTACTACTACTACTACTACTACTACTACTACCCGTAGCAGTAGCAGTAGCAGTAGCGGTAGTCGTCCTAGTAGCAGTTTACATGGAGTCATGCACAAAAATGATGTGTTGGATCTATTCTCATATGTCTTGGAATCTGTTTTTCCTCTGTTCCTGCCTCTGATTTTGCCCTTGGTATGCTCCTAGAGTGGGGATTAT